>CABHPH010122774.1:33333-62357 GCA_902168325.1 Peromyscus nudipes | reverse complement strand
ACACACACACACACACACACACACACACACACACACACACACACACAAAGAGCCTGCACTGTTTTCCACCTTCCTACCTTCATGCCCTTTTGAGAGTTAGCAAGTCTCTCCTATTCTAAAACACTTTTATTTCTACCCCAAGCCAAGTTTCATCTGTCCAAGATTTCAATTTGTAAATTCCCCTTCTGCTCTGGAAAGAAAAATACTGGAAGCCACTGTTCTGTGGTGAAATAAAATAAAAGCCTAAAGAAATCACCTATTAATAAACAGATATGCAGATCTTTAAGAAGATACAATGGAAGGAAACTCGATGTGTAGGAGAAAAGAAATTTGAGTGCAGAGTCCTGAGACCTAATCTCTCTGTAGATTTTTTCCTATATTATTATCCTTAGAAGATCTAGGTGTGATTCATTAATAGAGCAGACCAGTTTCTTTAAAGGCCTACTTGCAGTATTTCCATGGCAACCTGAAGCAAACATGTCTATTACTTAGTGTTCGAATAAAGGAGCAGCAGTTATAATGTAAACAAAGACAAAAGGGGGAAGAGAGGGAAAAATGAGAACATAATGGAGAATAAGTAAGAGAATAGGAAAATAAGAGGGGCATGGCAGGGAAAGGGAGTAGAGGCAGCTGAAAGAAAAGAGGGAGAGAGAAGGGGGAGTATAGGATGTGAATATTTCATAATTTAGCTTTTTATGACAGAATGTTTCTGGCCACTCAATATTTTGGAACACTAGTAAGTCAATTCCATTAGTGAGACATTCAGTGTTTTAAAGGGTCTCGTCTTAATGAGAAAAAAAAGAGGCTGTTTTGAAGTAGCAAACAGACAGAGTGAAAGGATTTGGAGTGCAAAAGCATGTATTTCCTTCCTCCCTTCCTTCGTTTCTTTAGTGACAGCTGTGATTAAAGTTTAGTTAATGGAAAGAAGGAACCAGAATCTATCTATTTCTTCAGCTCACCAATCCCCCTGCAAAACAACATCAACCATAAGAACTTCTTTCCACTCAAGTCTCTTTTATCCTATTTTCCCCAAAGTACCTCATTTTTGAAAGTATAAACTTAAAGGTAAATAGACCATTCGTTGGATTTTATCAATTAAAAAAATACATAGCTACCCATTGGAACTTGTGATCACTATGTAATAATGAGTATTATCCTTAGCTGGTTAAGCAAAGACACTGGACATGTTAATTAGGAGATGAAAAATTTTTCAAAGATATTCAATCCTATCCTTCACTGACTTCAGATGGATTAAATATAGTGTGTCAAACCCCATGCTACTCTCCAATGAAAAATTTTACATGTTGAAGAAATATTTCTTCTCTTTAACCACTGAAAAAGAAGCCAGAAATCAAAAGGCTAAGAGGAAAAGGAGTTAGTAGCAGGGCTAGGGCTACCAGGATCATACTTGAGAAGAAAAAAGTGGGATATGGTAAAAAGGAAAGTCAACCTGGAGGATGACTGGCAATGACTACAACAGCTTGTTCCCTTAAGTAAATTATTAAGCTTCAAAGTCTTTATCTGAAAATAGGAATGATAACCTCTACTTATAATCAAAACAAAATCCTACAGGAATCTAGCAACTACCGTTCCCCTACCAATTCTTACAGTTCTGAACCACAGTAACTTTTTGCACTTTCTGCTGAGCTTTAAAAACATCTCTTTTCTCTAAGACCACCTGGTGGCTGTTAAACTTTCACCAAAGTCTTATCTGACATGCAATCTTTAATTACTTACTCCCCCTGGTAATCTTCTGGGTATAAAAGTACACTGTATTATCTTTATAACAATGCCTTTAACAATTTGTGTGCTAGAACTATCATTAGGTGGCAGTGGTATGAGCAAAGATCTTAATACTAATTCTAATGATAAGGTTTCTTTAAATAGGACATCAGTAAGACATTGGGTCAGAATTCCAAATCTGCCACTGAGTTGTTTTGTAATCTTGGACATTACACTTTTTGAACCTCAGTTTCCTCTTCTATAAAAATGGACTATAACACCTACATCAAAATGTTTCTTTGTAATTTTATTTTTAATTGCATGTATATGTGTATGTCTTTATGTGGGTTTCTACACTTGAGTGCAGTGCCCAAAGAGTCTAGAATAGGGTGTAGGATCCCCTGAAGCTGGAGTTACAGGCAGCTCTTGACTACCTGATGTGGGTGCTTGGAACAGATCTGGGGTCCTGTGAAGAACAGTCCATACTCTTAACCACTGAGTTCAAGTCCCCAAAATTTCTGTGAGGATCAGGCAGTATAACATATGTATGCAAATGATTTAACATAATCCCTGGCACATATATGACCAATACTATTTTATCAGTCTTACTATATCATCTTGCCATGCTGAAGAACATTTTATATTAAACACCAATGCACTATTCTCTTGATAAAGAACATTTATATACGGAAGGCTCAAAAGCAAGGTGTCCAAGTCACAAAAAGAAAATCCACTGTTTTTTTTTTTCATCAGAAATTACTTATACCATATCACCTGTGTCCTGATAAGTAAATAAGTTTCTCTTATAATACCAAAGGAAGATTCTGGGAACATTATATAACAGTCTCTAAATCTGGAATCTCCATCTCACATAGCATAAAGTTTAATTTCATTGATTTAGACCAGATGGAAATGCAACATATTTCTAAAAGTAGCCACCTTAACTATTTCCAGATCTTTATAAAATAGAAACATGCCATGGATATTCTGCTAATGTTTGGGTATTGGACCCTTCTACCTACTTGGATTAAACTACCCTAAAACTCCTTGTGGTCAATTATCTTTAGCTTTATTTCAATTTTTAAAAGATAAGGTCTCAATGTATAGTCCAGGATGGTCTTGAACTTGTGATACTTGCCTCAGTCTCCCAAGTGCTAAAATTATAAGAATGCATTAGCATGTCTAACCCTCAATTTTTAAAACCAGATAATTGTACAGAATTTCTACCACAATTTTTACTTGGGTGGTGGCCAAGAAGGAATTAGGTACCAAAAAGCCAAGTAGTGTTACGGTATAACACAAAGAATACTTCATGGTGATCAAAAAATGTCTTATTATGGAATTTTCACCAACATAATCAACACTATGAGTATAAATATGTTCATGTGCAAAGTGAATCAATATATGTAATCTTTTCAACTCTCTAAGTACACCACACTAAAGTTTGGCTATATATACAAATCCATACATATATGAGTTCATACATACAAAAAACAACTGTTACACAATAATATTTAGAAGTAACCACTAGATATTATGATCCAGTCCACTTGTACATACATTTCATAATAAGTGATGCCTTGGGCAATTTCCCCAATAATATATGGGACATAAAGACAGTTGTATCAGTGGTAATAATAGTGAAATTTTGAGGGTACTAGAGTTTAAAACTTATTTCAGCTTACTATAATTTTTCATAAAAAATTTAATACTTTAACTCACTTAATCATCTCAACAACACTATGAGGGTAAAATAGTTACTATCTCTATTCCACAGAAGGCAATGATGAGGCACAGAAGAACTGAGTGATTGCCTTAACTACTGGACAGACATAATTCAAATTGAGAGTCTCAGCTCTTATTCAAGAAAATAAAAGGAGAAAAACACTAGCCTAAGAATCTTATTTCCAGCTAAGTGCAATAAAAGAGACCAGATTAATCTTTCCTCCTTAAACAACTAAAAGCCTAGAAAATTTTTTCTTTCAGATATTAGACAAGCTACACAAAACTGTAATTCCTAAGAAAAGGCAAGGCAAATTATTGTTCCAGTTTATGGCACGCAGGCAGTTTCAAGCCACAGGCAGGAAGAAACTCAAATAGAGAGACAATGGTTTCACGGAATTGAAGAGATAGACTGGAGTTCCCATTAGTCAATGTGTTTTGAAATTGTGAATGAGAGAGCCACAGGGTAAGAACTCCAGTGATTTATTGGGGGTAGGAGATTCTCTATGAGTAATTAATTGGCTGACCATTCTATCTGTATATGCATGAACGTGAGCTACCCAAAGTTGAAAAAAGGGATTTTCAGGGAAAAAAATAGAAGGAATGACTTGAAGGATAATGGCATGCATCACTGGACACTCTCAATCCAGTTAAACAACTACAGTTAGTGGAAAATATAAAAAGTAATAATGGTTTAAAGAAACAAAAAATCGGGGACTGGGAAGAAGTCTCAAGTTTGTAAGAATGCTTGCTGATAAAGTCAAATCTTCAGCACACATGTAGCTGAACATGGCCATGTGTACCTGTAACCCTGGTGCTTAGAATTAGAAGACAGGCAGCTCTTGGGCATTCATTAGCCAGGTAGCTCAGCCAAATGGGAGCTTCTGGTTCAGTAAGAGAGCCTACCTCAAAAAGAAAAAAAAAACAACAACAAAAAACGGTGAAGAGTATCCTAGTTTGCTTTCCATTCCTGTGATAAACACCATGGCCAGAAGCAACTTAGGAAGAGAAGGGTTTGTTTTAGTTTACAGATTACAGTCTGACATGAAGAGAAGTCAGGACAGGAACACAAGCAGGGTAGGAACCTAGAGGCAGGAACTAAAACAGAGGTCATGGAGGCATTGCTTATTAGTTTTCTTTCCATGGCTTGCTCAGCCCACTTTCTTATACCACCCAGGACAATCTGCCCAGGCATGGCACCACCTATATCAATCATTAGTCATAATAATAAAAATGCCCCACAGACTTGCCTACAAGCCATTCTGATGGAGGAATATTTTCTCAATTGAAGTTCTCTCTTCCCAGATGACTAGTTCGTGTTAAGCTGACAAAACAACTAACCAGTATAAAGGATAAAAGTTGAAGAAACCTAATCTCCTCTGGCCTCCATGTATATGACCACTACACCCATACATATATGTGCATATAGAACAAACACACACACACACACACACACACACACACACACACAGGCATAAACACTGGATTTGGCAAAATATGTAAAGAAGATACAAGCATGTTTTAAAAAGCTAAAGGAAGCAATGGTCAAGGATGTAAAGGAAGCTATAGTAATAATGTCTCTTTAAATATATAATAACAATAAGATAGACAATTATACTAATATATAATTATTGAATGAATGAAATATAATTTCATCTTCTATATCTAGAGCAAGGGAGTCTCAACAACAGACAGAATAAATAATTAGCAAATATGGAAGATCAGCAGATTATGTAATTGAAAGAAATGAGAATAAAAAGAAAATAGTCTCAGAGAAATTACAGACTCCATTAAGAAATCAACATAAAAATAAAAGAGTACCAAAAGGAGAAAAAATAAAAAGGAAGAAAAATTAGAATAAATAATGAATGGAAAAATCTCAGATTTAAAAAACAAAACAAAACAACAGCAGCAACAACAACAAAAACCCATTAACCTAAACATGAGACTCCTGAAAAAACACCAAGTAGGGTAATGGCAATAAGATCCATACCAAGGCATATTACAGCAAAAATAACATTGGAAAAAAGTTAAGATCATGAATGTAACAAGAGAAAACCAATCCAGCATATACAGAAGAACCAATTAAGTTGTAAGTGCCTTTCCATCATACACTGGAGAGGCCAAAAGGGGTAGGATGCAATTTTAAAGGAAAACAAATAGACAAAAGTAGGTCAACAAAGAGTTCTTTCTCCATAAAACCAATCTTTCAATAATTCAAATGAAATAAAGATATTTCCAGATAAGCAGACAAAAACATGTTGCTACCATACCTGTCTGATAAAAAATACTAAAGAAGCCTGAAATGTTGTCATACATTGCAATCTCAGCAAGTTCTAGACCAACCTGTACCACATATTAAGATCCTATCAGAAGTTAGAGAGGAGTGGGGGGAAATTCTGAAAGAAAGTTATTCTTGTTGGTAAGTTGAACTTACACAAAAAGCATAGCATAGCACATGTAAATGTAACTATATAATATTAATTGTTGTAAAATGTTCTACTTTCTTTTTGTACATATTGATTTAATTGCATGAAGCTATAATACCAAGGAGATAAGGAAATGATAGCAGATGGTAACTTGAATTTAGAGGAACAACATTAAAAGAACCAGAAATGCAATGGGAACACTAAAATAATAAACCCTATGAATATGTTTTTGTTCTCCTTAAATCTGTCAGCTATGTTTTAAAATATGTCATACAGGGAACTGGGTATAGAACTCAGTGGTAGAACACTTGCGTAGCGAGTATAAAGGCATGGGTTTGATACCAGTGCTGCTATATAAATAAATAAACAAATAAATAAATAGTCATAAAAGGTAGTAAATATAACAATATATTACTGCATTTGTAATGTACAGAAATATCTAACAACTACACACAAAGGGGAGAAATGAATATATGTAGTGGTAAACTGTCACCAAAATTAAATCAAGAAAAATATAAATCAATTACATACATTACAATCTATACTGATCAGCAAAGCTGAAGAATAGGCAATAGAAACCATGCAAATTGAATTACACCAAGAAAGAAAACTGAAAATAAAATAAACAGAGCCGTGGATTCATACAAGGAGACAAAGACAAAAATCTTTTTAAGAAAACAGTAGCCAGATTTTTGTCAGTTGGTTGGAAATGATAATCCTGATAACTTAAACCTCAAGCAACATAATTACAAACAAAACTACACTAAAAATGCCATATTTAATTCCTTTAACCCAGTCATAAAGATAAAATGCTAAAAGCACCCAAATTTAAAGACAGAGGAACAAAGGTTAAGAATAATTACGGACTAACATCAGAAACTCTGAGATTCAGGAGAGTGGAGTGACATTTTTGAAGTGACTAAACAAAAATCTGTATGCCTAGATTTTTTTACCCAGTGAACTTGTCTTTCAAAATTGAGTGCTAAACAAAACTTATCAAGCAAAGAAAAGCCAAGAGGTGTCATTAACAGTGTGTAGCAATTATGTAACCCTCCCCTGTTAGATATTTAACACCCTCCCCCACACCAAGCATATCGGTGTCACTGTTTGATACTCAACAACACACACACACACACACACACACACACACACACACACATACACACACACAAGCATATTGCTATATGATTTGTATGTGGTGTTGAATGAAGATCTAAAATAGACTGTGATAAATGTAAACTGGTGCAAACATTAAAAACAAAGAAGTAAAGCTAGTGATCTAAAAGTGTAGGGATAATGAAATCATAAAAAAATAATTACTCTAAAAGAAGACAAGAAAAGAAGAAACAAGTCATGAAAAGCAGATGGAACAAATAGAATATGAATTGCAAAATTATAGGTTTAAATCCAAATACAATTGTAACAAAATTAAATGAAAATTATGGGCAGGTGGTAAGTCTTGTTATTACTGCCCAGCTTGCTGTCCCTTGTAGAGTACTCTGAATTTTTCTTTTAAAATAGAATCAAAGTGTTAGGCCCACCAAAGTAGGTTCTAGGGAGCAAGAAAGAAAAAGATTTAGCTATCATTTGATTTTTAAAAAATTGTGTGTGTGTGTGTGTGTGTGTGTGTGTGTGTGTGTGTGTGTGTGTAAGTGCACCTTGTGTACCATTGACCAAAGAGGCTAGAAGAGAGCATCAGATCTCATGCTGGTTGAGCACCAGTAATGTGGATGCGGGGAATTAAACTCATCTTCTACAAGAGGAGTTGAGCCATTTTAACTGTCCAGCCATTTTCTGTAGGCTTTATCATTTGATTTTTTTATTTTATTTTATTTTATTTTACAATACCATTCAGTTCTACATATCAGCCACGGATTCCCTTGTTCTCCCCCCTCCCGCCCCCCTCTCCTTCCCCCAGCTCACCCCCCATTCCCACTTCCTCCAGGGCAAAGCCTCCCCGAGGACTGAGATCAACCTGGTAGACTCAGTCCAGGCAGGGCCAGTCCCCTCCTCCCAGGCTGAGCCAAGCTGAAACCTGGGGCTCATTTGATTTTTATAATGACTGCAACAGCTATCAAAGTGCCTGAAAGGAGACCCTGGGTTCATCACTCTTTAGTCAGGCTTTTGAAGCCAGAGGAAAAACTCCAAGGAAGAATCCAATAATCCAGATATGGACAGATGTTCTTGTGAGCTTATTAAGGGATTCTAATGCACTTTGACACAGACTTCTTCTTTTTTTTTTCTTTTTCATTTTTTGAGACAGGGTTTCACTGTGTATCCCTGACTGTCCTGAAACTCACTCTGTAGATCAGGCTGGCCTTGAACTCACAGAGATGTGCCTGCCTCTGCCTCCTGAGTGCTGGAATTAAAGGTGTGCACCACAACCACCACCCAGCATGGTATGTATAAATGTCTTTTGTTCTGACTTCTCCTGGTTTTATGACTAAGGCATTGTACAAACTCATGTACCTGCTCCTGGTGAGAAGGAATCATTTCCTCTGCTCAAAGGGCTCCAATTTCAGTTCTCCCTGACTCCTTTCTTGCCTTTTTTCTACCCTCACATCTGTATCTAGGCAAGAACTTCCTTTCCTCCAACCTGTTTATTATATAAATAGAGCCACTAATGCACTTTTGAAGTCCCTTCTATAGGTCCATTGGAGGGGTTAATGACCCCATCCAGCATGAAGATGTCAGAATCAGTTATTGCCCAAATTCCCTAACAAGAGTTAGAGTTACCTCTTTAAATGGTTAAATGATGAGGACAGGAGATAGGAACAGATTAGGCAGACTTAGGAGCAGGGACCCCAAAGAAGAACAGTTTCCATTCTTGTCCTTGGCCTGAAGCTGGAAATGTACTTGGCCGGAAGTCGGAAATGTCCTTGGTTCTATCCTACCAGAGGCCAGGAATACCCAACAGGAGCTCTTCTTTCTTGTTATCTCCTCCTAAATTAGTGCTCATGCTTGGAGACTATACATGAGGGTGTGACAGTGCAGACACTAATCCCTTCTGGTAAACAGGTTTAGAATTACATCTCTGCATTTTCATGGCAGAAATGGGTTATATCTATTTTTCTAATTTTGTCTATTTCCTAAATGATTTTTTAGGGTCTTAACTCTTCAAGCAAGCATGTTACAGTAACTTTGGAAGCCACTGAGGATGAATATCAGACCTCTGTTGTGGCCTAATAAGGGAAAGCTACTTCTTCCTGGTAAAAATGAATGGAATCTGCCTCTGGCCCTGGATGGAGATGTGACATTCCGGTCTGCTCCAAAGATCAGCACTTTAAATACTATTGTCTTTTGGAATAAGAGTTAATCCAGCTGGGCCTGTCAACCACCTGCCTAGGAGTCCATCCCGCAGGAAATCTTATTCACCTGAAGACATGCTGAGGAGAGTGGAGGAATAATTATCCCCCTGATTACATAATGGACTTTTCCTTCCCAGAAGCCATTCCTCACTGCGGTTACTTAACGGAGGCAGCACAATGTGGCTCTCCTAAGCCTCAACAATTTTTTGTGTGTGTTATAGAGAAAAGCAATTTTTTTCTTTATCTATTTTTTCCAAAGTCTCGGCATGCTTTCCCTGACACTGTGGGTTTCTCACTCTTTCTCTGAAGCTACCCTACTTCCACTATGTGGCTATTTACAAATGAAATGACTTGCTGTCTATTTCCCTATTCCAAGCAGCTGCCGAGATTTACAGCTTTCCTGCCTTGTAGGTTTTCTCTTAAACTCAAAAAAAAAAAATGTCCTCATACTTAAAGAAAATTATCTAAACATCCAAATTAAATGTCAAAATTGAGGTTAGGTTTAAGAAAAAAGCAAATTATGAGCTGTCTCTAAGAAATCCACTATAAATGTGCAAATGTGTTTGAAGTAAAAAGCTCGGGGTCTGGTCAAGATGGAGTAAGCTCACTACAGCTGACCTTTCCTGGTAATATAAAAATTCTAGAGAAAACACAAAAATCAACTATTTAAAGACTTTATCAAGCAACCAGAAGCAGATAAATTGTGAAAGGGAGCTAGAATAGGATGCTACAAAGGTGGGTGTTTCATATTTTTCCTCTTATAGGATTTTCTCTGAGTGTGGATCAAATCCCCAAGCTGCATGGAAGAAGACTGGTGGAAATCCAATTAAAATAACACTATTACACTGGATGTGGTGGTGGACTCCTTTAATCCCAGCACTCAAGGTTTGGGGGAGGGTAAGCAGAGGTAGGCAAAACTCTTGAGTTTAAGACCAGCCTGGTTTACACAGCAAGTTCCAAGCCAGCCAGGACTATGTAGTAAGACCCTGTCTCAAAGAAACAAATGAACAACCATTATTATTGCCAGAATAATGGTTTTTAAAAGTGATTCCCCGTGAGCCAGACTGTGTGAGATAAATCTGTTTTGTTGGTTTGTTTGTTTCCTACTTTTTTCTAACTGCTTCACCCATAGAGTAAGCCCTAATCATAATTTTTTTGGCAATGATGGCTAAATGAATAGTAAAAATTCAAAGGGATAACTTGAATTTTTTGGCCAGAAGAACCAGGAAAAAGGACACCACAGCCTCAAGAGTGGACTCATAAGAAAATTCTGGAGAGGAAAGAGCTAGAAAATGTGATGTTCTAATTCAGTGAATTAATCAACAAAAATTTTTGCTCATATCTAAACTATGCATATGCAGGACAGATCCAAAGAATCATACCTAGGGTTTTGGGGGGTAAAGCAAACTTAAGCTACCACCCAATACTCAAAAAATCTAAATAGACATGCATAGAACAGAAATAAAACATCAAGCTAACAACTCAGAAAAGTAATCTAAAAGCAGTATCACCATTCACAGAATGAAAGACAGAACTTGTGATCTAAATCCATCATTGATTGTTTTCTAAAAAAAAAAAACTCTCTAGAGAATTATATGTGAACATAGTTTACAGAACATAACATTAACAATGTATAGGATATAATACAAAATTACTTAAAAGAGAAACCAATCAGTAGATGTCATGCCCTAAATACCCCAGATGCTGGAATTATCAGAGTTGAAAGCAGTTTTCGATAAAGATGCCCCGAGTTTACCTGCCAATGATTTGTTGTTGCCTTCTGGTGGTAGCCACAGCTTTGTACAATCATGCCCTTCAAGTACAAGCAGGACCGAACTTGGTTCTAACCAACAGGATATGCAATGATGGTGGGGTGTTACTCTCTTAATTAGGTTACATTTTATAAAGGCAATATGATGTTACTTCAGTAGTTGCTATTTTGTTTTTCAAAACATCATATTGCACATAGTAAAAAAATTAAATAATAAATAAATAATAATCCTATCTGTCATTAATATAAAAGTAACATTATACAGACTGAGCAGGTTGTATTTAGGATCTATGTGTATATACATATAAATATATGCATGTGATAACTATTAATAAATTAATGAGAAAAGAAGCTATGAATTTGAAAGAGCAAGGAGGCATATATGAGAGGGTTTAGAGGGAGGAAAGTGAAGGGGGAAACAATGTAATTATATTATAATCTCAAAACATAAAAGAAGCAATAAAAATAGACAATAATAGAAATATTAAAAATTACTTTTAAAACCTTCGAAAAGAAAAAAACCATCAGTTTTTGTAGTCGGAAGATTTTCTGTGTCCCACCTGGCCCGTGGTTGGGACAAATCTCTCACCCACAGTCCCACAGACTTTTATAAAATAATCAACAAGTTTTAGTAGATTTTCTACTGTTCTTTAAAGAATAGGTTGCTAAAATGTGAGCTACCTCTTGAGAGGGGCTTGTGGCAGGGAAAGTGCAGGTAGTTTCGAGTAGTTGAAGAATTCAATCCTTCAGCTATGAGGAGCTAAACTCTGCCAACAACTATGTCAGCTCAGAAGAGGACCCCAAGCCCCAGGTGACAGAACAACTCTGGCAACAACTTGATTACACTACCATAATACCCTGACCCATGGAAACTTGTAGATAACAAATTGATGCTTTAAGCTGCTAAGAGTCCACAATGTATTATATAGCAATAGAGAGCTAACATATAGCCATCAGAATCATGCTACATGCAATAAAGGTAAACATGCTAGATAAGTTCAAGTAGAAAGAGTGAAACTATAAAAAGAACCAAATGCAAATTTAGAACTGAGTGATGTGGGATCTGAAAAATTTACAACTACTGGATGAGCGTAGTGAAAGAAATGGAAATGATCAAAAAAAAGAGAGAGAGAGAATTTTAAGATAGATCAGTAGGGACTATCCAGTAAGATTAATAGAAGGGAAAAATACTGAGAAAGTGAACAAATGATGAGAGACATAGAATAACATCAAATATTTTTAACTTTTGTGTGCAAAGAAGAGAAAGAAATGACTATAGAAAATATATCGGGCTGGAGAGATGGCTCAGAGGTTAAGGGCACTGGCTGCTCTTCCAGAGGTCCTGAGTTCAATTCCCAGCAACCACATGGTGGCTCACAACCATCTGTAATGAGATCTGGTGCCCTCTTCTGGCCTGCAGGGACATGTGCAGACAGAACACTGTAGCTGTATACATAATAAATAAATAAATCTTAAAGAAAAAAAAAGAAGGTAGAATAGAAAGTGAATTAGGTACATTAAAAAAAGAAAAGAAAATATATCTAAAAGTGTTACAAATTGAAAACTTCTAAAATTTGGTGAAAGGCATACTTACAGGTTTAAGAAACTCAAACATGATAAAGACAAAGAAAACTATGGCCACAATGTTAAAAAACAGAGATGCGTTTTAAATGTTGAAAACAGCTTTTATATATATATATATATATATATATATATATAAAACATAAAACAGCTTATATATATATAAACATAATAAGTCTAAGGCCAGCCTGAGTTACATAGCTAGACTCCATTTCAAACAAAACAAAATTTGAACAATCAAGAAACTATGAGATTTCTTATAAGAAAAATGGAAGTCAGAAAATAGTAGAATGCATATTTAAAATACTGAACAAATAGAACTAAGACTTTTACATATAGTGAAATTATCTTCACAAGAAGAGTTGGAAGAGGAAAGAGAGATGGATAGAAATTATGTAAGTACAGTACTCACCTATGACATTCTAAAAAAAACCTTTAAAAAGAAATAAAGGTGAAATAAAGATATTTTCAGGTGAATGAAAACTAAAAAAATGACACTGGCTGAAAAACTACACAGGAAATTCTTTCAGGTGAAGGGAAATTGTATTAGATGAAAACTTAGATAATCAGAAACAATGAAAATACAATAGAAGTTTTAAATATCTTATAAATATTACAAGGTACATTTATGTTCTTCAAAATATTGGCAATTATTAGAAGCAAAATTTATGAATAGTACTTACAATATTCAATATTTGTATATATAATTCTCATAATTACAAATGAAAATAGGGTAGGATAAATGAAGCCATATGGTTAGTTAAGGTTTCAACATTGTACCTGAAATTGACATTGCAATATTAAGCATGCAGATTGAAATTCATAGAGCAAATATCAAAATACAAATGTAACATATAGCAGAAACATATAAATCAAAATGGACTAATAAATATTCTACAGTGATCTTAAAGAAAGAAAATCAGAACCAAGTCCAGCAATAATAATCAGAAAGCAGATAATAAAACAGGATAAAATCTAATTATATCAGTAATTACATCAAATATAAATCATCTAAATATATATGCCTTACCAAAGACATAAATTTAAAAATTACATGATCCATATAAGAAGCTCCCTTTATAGTAATATAAAGTAGACTTTAGAATGAAGAATATCTCCAGGAATAACCAGGGACAATCACATAATGTTTAAAGGCTCAATTCAACTAGAAATCCTAACAATCCTGATTATGTATGCAACTAACAACAGAGGTTCAAGATATATGATGCAAAAGTTGACAGAACTAAAAAGGATAAGTAGGGAAGCTGACAGCTATAGTTGGAGATTTTAACACTCTTCTCTCAGCAATCAATAAAACAAGTAGGCAGAAAATCAGTAAGAGTAGAGAACTGCACAACACTGTTAGCTAATTTCAGTTAATTGACATTTATGGAAAGCTCTACTCTGCAGAGATGAAAACACAGTCTTTACAAGTGCACAAAGACCATTCACCATGTTATACCATACTCTGTCCCATAAAACAATTCTCAAAAATATTTACTTTATATCTAAATTGCAGTAAAAAAAAAAAAGTACGTGTGATGTAAAACTTACTTTAGCCATTTTTGTACATTTCCGTACTGTCAACCACCCTTTACTTTCTTCACCAGCTCCTAATAGTCATCACTATACTTTCTGTTTCTATGAATTTAACTATATTAGGTAATTCATACAAATGTAGACAAAGTCTTTGGCTTATTTCACATAATATAAATCCTTCAAGGTCCACCCATGTAGTTGCATGCCTTTCTCTTTTAAAAGGGAGTTTTAAGGTCTATTGTAGATATATTCCATATTTTGTTGATCCATCCATCTATTAACATTTTGGACAGCTTCAAGCTCTTTACTGTTGTAAACACTGTTGCTAAAAATGTGGATATGAAATATCTTTTCAAGATACTGTTGGGGTTGCTGGATCATATTGTAGTTTCCTGTATTTATTTATTTATTTTTTGAGAAACCGCCTTGTTTTCCATAGTAGCTGCACTGTATTATAATTCCACTAGCAGTGCATTAAATGGGTATGGTAAACTTTTGTAAGAATTGAAATCATATAAAGTGTGTTATCTAACCATAATGAAATTAAACTAGAAATAATATAAACTATAATCCCTACTTCTTAAATAGTTGGCAATTTAAAGCATATATGTAAATAACCTATGGATCAAAAAAGAATTCTAAAGCCAAATTTTAAAATACTTTGAGCCAAGTGAAAATGAAAATATAGCTGAGGGAGGAGCTTAGTGGCAGCATGTACAGGGCCCCGAGTTCAATCTGTAGAATCAAAATTAACTAAAACTTTCCAGACTAGAAAAAAAAGGTAAATTAAACCAGAAGGTAACAGAAGAAAGGGACAAAAATGGGAATTGATTAAACTATTTATGTCCATTATTTACCTGTTTTTAATCAAACCAATAGCTAGTCTTTGCAGGGAAAAAGAAGTAAAACTGAGAAGCCTACAGCCTGGCCAAGAAAACAGGAGAGAAGACAAACTTTAAGTGTCTGAAATAAAGAAGGGACATCATGATTGACCCCACAGAAACTTAAAAGACAAGACTGTAGATAACTTTGTACCTGGAAATTGGTAAGATTGAACAAAATGGATAAATTCTTTCAAAGTCACAAACTGTCAAGGGTCCCGGTAATGAAATGGGATGATATGAACAGTTCTATATCTTTCTTAAAATTTGGTTTGCTGTTAGAAAAATTCCAGCAAGAAAAATTCCAAGCACTAGTAACTTGACTGATGAATTCTATCAAACATTTAAATAAGAAATCACACCAACCCCTCACAAACTTGCAGGAAATATGAGAAGGGAGAACTTACCCATTCATTTCATTTGAATCAAGTATTAGCCTGATAAGAAAACCAGGAAAAAGCACTACAAGGAAGTTAAAGGACTACATCACTTGTGAGTGTACATGTGAAAGGTTTCAATAAAATGTTCAAAATTAATCAATACTTCCCTTCAATTTAGAGGATATACCTAAACAACAGTTGCATTTGCTGTAAACCTACCACATGGAGAGCAGAAGGAGAATGGTAAATGTAAAGCCATCCTGGGATATATAGTGAATGTGAAGACAATCTGGAGTGCAGGAAATTCTGACAAAAATAAAAGCAAGGGCTAGAAGGGTGGCACAATGGTTAAAGCACTTGGTGCTCAAGTGTGAGAACCTAAGTTTGGATTCCTAGAACCCAAGAAAAGCCAAATGCAGTACTGTGTATCTGTAATCCCAGGTTCCCTATTGTGATATGGGAGAGAATACAGGAGAATCATCAAAAGTTCATGGGCCAGCTAGCACAGCAGCAAACAAGAGACTATCTCAATCAAGGAGGAAGGTTAGGACCAACAACCGAGTTTGTTCATTGACATGTTCTCCATACATGTGGCATTGCATGCATGTGTGTATGTATGTGTGCATGCCTGCACACACACATGTGTGCGCGTACACACACACACAGAGTGCTTCTTAAAAAGCAAGTCAAATGAATAAAAAGTCCATTATAATAATACCTAGATTATTTTAATAAAGATTTATAATGAATTGTTATAAACAACATACATACTACCTATCTTTATGAAGTATTTTATCTACTACTGAAAGACCACATAAGAATTGTTATATTCTGAGGACTTTATTGACATTAAGTTTTGTTATATTTTAATAACATGATGCTATTACTGCTCTATATAAGAAATGGAAAGGGTAATTAATTTATCTAAGGTCACACAGCAGGTAAAACATGAGTAGTCATCAATTTCTAGAATGTTAACATTTATGTTTAGCTACCTTTTAAATATCATCAATTGATAGTTATTGTTTGATAGTATTTTTAAATACAATAAATAATTAACACAGAAATAGTTAAATAACTCCTTGTTCTTCCTCCATCATACAAAAGAAACTAAGCAGTCTCCTGAATATATTTCCTTCAACTGCAAACATGTTTCTATATTATTACCAATCCTGTATGCGTACATAAGAAAGACTTCAAATGGATAGTCATAAAAAATTCTTTATAATTTATATTTATAAAACTGTTTTTAGACTTTGTGCATTATGACTCATGCTTTACACTATTTTGAATTCTAACACTATGAAGATTCTATAATACCATCATTTATTTTTCTCTTTTACTGCTTAAATTGTCAGTGGTTTTTATTGCTATAACAACACGTTTAACACCAAACTACTTCATACATATATAAAAGTAGATGAAGTATTGGATTAAATAGAATACATGATCTATTTTAACAAATTGATTGGGTTTTCATATATGTTCCCACTTTATGCTCTCATGCACAGTGTTAAACTTGTTTTTCATTGAGTTTGAATGAATGTGTATATATAGGTGTGAGTGTGTTGTGTGTAGTATATGCACACACATGTAACTGTAGGTACATGTACCAGTGTGTGCAAGACCAAAGGTCAACATCAGGTGTCTTGCTCTATCACTCTCCACCTTCTTTCCTCCAGAGAGGGCTTCTCATAGAACCTAGAGCTAGGCCAGCAATCTCTAGCAACCTCAGTGTTCAGTTTAGTACAACTAGAAAAAATATTAAAATAAGCTCAATAAAGAAAAAGAGATTTTTGTAATTTCAGATGTCAATATAAAGCTAGTTTCTTTGGGGGAAGGATCAATATAACTGACAAACCTTTAGCTATATAAATAAAGAAAAAGGGAAAGAACATATAAATGACTAATATCAAGTGTGAAAATGAGGCTCATATAACCCATTTTGTAGATGTTTAAAAATTAAATGAGGTACACAAAGAAAAAATTGACCAGTTTTTTGAAAGACACAAAATAACAGAACTCATTCATATATAACCCGAACAATCCTATATCTAGTAAACAAACTGAATGTATAGTTATAACTGGATAGCAAAGGGAATAGCAGGTTAACATAAGCTCACTGGTAAATTTAACCAAATATTTAAATAAAATTAATATGTAGAAAAATTCGCCAATTTAATGTAAAACGGTTTATGTGATTTGACATATATGAATATACTCTCAAGATAAAAATTAGAAAATTGATATCTAGGAGTTATGCTTATTTATTTACCTTACATTAAAGCAAAGAAGGCAATGTTCTATATGTAATATTCATTTTCACTATGTTCTACTGATCAAAAGTTACAAAAGGTAGATCATTTCATCAACTAAAGCACTCAAAACACCAGATAATTTCTCTTTCCAACATCAAACAAACACTTTCTGAGTACCTCTTGGATATGTGTGACTAAATCAGGGTTCCTTTCCCAAAGAAACAGTGTAATTATGAATGTAAAACTTGTAGTCTTCAATGAGCTCCCAAAGAGGAAGAATTAAAATTTTTTAAGTTTGGAGAGACTTTAAAAGGTCTGGCATGGTGATGCACACTTTTGATTCCAGACCTCACAAGGTAGAGGCAATAGGATCTCTGTGAGTTTGAGGCCAGCCTGGTCTACATAGTAAGTTCCAAGACATAGTGAGACCCTGTCTCAAAAAAATCCCAATAAATAAATAAATACATAAACAAATAAATGACAAAATAATACTATCACTTCCATTCATACCTTGACTGGCATTTCATAGTACTAAGACAAAATGCTTATTCTCCCCATACCTCAAGAGCTCATTCTTACATTTCTATCTTGGTAAATAACACTGAGCCTGCCTATAAGGCTATCATCTTCCCATCAAGTTATAGCCTCCCATGCATTGAGAACCTTCCTCCAAACTCACTTTCAGGACAGGGTCACTGATTGATTAATTAATTAATTTGTTCACTCAGAAGTATTTATTAAGCACCCAATCCATCTAGGTACTTACTATGGATACCACAGTGAACAAATGAAAATCTACCTCTTCACAGAGCTCTCTTCTCATTCTAAGAAGACAACATAAATAAACAAGTAAATATAAGGATGTAAATATTGATAAATTATATGAAGGAAAACAGTGCAGGATAAAATGTCAAATATGGCTTATGAGTGGGAGAGTTTTGTATGCTAGAAAGATTTGTTGAGGAAAGATATTTGTGCTTTGGGAAGAAAACCAAAAGAGATAAGAAAGCAGACCATTTGACATTCACCTGTGGGGAAAGGAGGAAAGATAAAAAAGTACAAACACCTCAAGTCTACAACATGCTTAGCAAGTTTGGCTAGTACTAAAAACCAAGGGTGGAACAGTAAAAAAAAAAAAAATGACAAAAAAGGTAACTTTGCAGATCACATTAAAGACAGTTGATTTCATTATCATACAATGGGAGCAAAAGCAGGACATGACTTTGATTTTTAAAGGATCATTCTAGTAGCTATATGGAGATGAGAATGGACTAGGAGGTAATAGTCGAAATCAGGGAGCTATCAAATCAATGTAGTTCAAGGATTTTGATTTATACCAAAGCAGTAGCACAGGACATAAGAAGCCATATGGAAAATATTTATGACGTCTAGTTGATAAAATTTCTAGGGGATTGACTGGACTATGGGGGCTGGGGAGAGCTGGGTTATAATTGCTGGAACAGTGTTCTTTTGATGGAAAATGGAGATGGAATGTGGTGCACAGAAGGAGGAGTTGGCTTTAGATAAAAGCACGGGCAGTTCACATAGAGTAATAGGAGAGAAATTTGGCACAGAAGCAGGCAGGTAAGTATGAAAGTAGGAAACCTGAGGGTTCACTACTGGCTGCTTTCTCTTTTGTGGTAGAAAAAAACCTGGACCTAGGAATGAAAAGGAGAGATCTGATGGAGAAAAGCTGTAAAACAGTCATCCAAACATAGTCACTGTGTCTTCACCTGTATATCAGTTTCCACCCCGCTGGATTCATGTTGCTTGGTTTGTGTATATTCTTAGGATTCTTTCCTCATTAAATCCTCACCTTGAATGATAGAAACACTCATGTAAGTAATTTGCTAAGGAGAGAATAACTCATTCATTTTCTTATAGGAGAAACTTCTACTCCAAGAAGTGACAACATGGTCTATCTACTACCTCTGTTATGCCTCTCAAATCTCCAACCCCATTGCCATTTTCACTGATTTTTTTTTCTTACTTGGGACCTTGCATCAGCATCTCAGCTCTTTATATTTCTTCACACCCTTCTCCCAGCACATTACCAAATCACTACCAATACAAGTTTATGTAACACTCTCACTTGATCTGTCACTACCTCCCCTTTTCCTGCTTTGTACCATATATATATATATATATCCTAGCCACATAAAATAATACTTGATCCCTGACTACAACAGATCTGTCAGTTACCCTGTGTTCCTATGTACTGTTTCCTATGCCTGTAATGCATATCTTCTAATCATTAGAGACATGGCTCAAATGTCACCTTCTCAGCAGCACCCAAGGAAGAAATAACCTCATGTTTGCTTGCCTGTGTCTCCTGTAGTAGTCATCTTACCACATCAAAAGTATTCAGGTGCATAGCTCCTCCACTGGCGCTATCACTCATCTTTTATCACAAGCTTTTAGTACAGTGCCTGGCACATAGGACAGCAACAGAACTTTATTGAATGAATTGACTACTAGGAACAAAAATAAGCCAAAAATATAAGTTGACATTAACTATTTACCAAAACATACCCTATAATACACATATGTCTGTGGATAAATATACATATATCATTTAATATAGGTCCCAACCTGTGGGCCACGACTCCTGGAGTCAAATGAACTTTTCACAGGAGTCGTCTAAGACCATCAGAAAACACAGATATTTACATTATGATTACTAACAGTAGCAAAATTACAGTTACAAAGTAGCAATGGAGATAATTTTATAGGGGTCAGCATGACATGGGGAACTGTATTAAAGTATCACAAAATTAGGAAGGTTGAGAACCATGGATTTAAATGAAATTTTCTCATCTTGGCTGACAATATCCAAGAGACAAAGACCACATGACAAAAATCCCAACCCCAGACATGAGATTTGCTCTTTTGAGCTGTTGGTCAGGGTTGTCCAAGAGACTCCCAAAACATACAGGCTATTGCTATTGCGCTTGGTTGTCCACCAGAGGTGGAAGGTAAGTCTCTACTCCTGAAGACAATCTGCACTTCAGACACAGAGCCCAGAGGCCCCTGAGCTGGATCCCACACTGACCTGATTGCCCTCTCCTTCATAACTAGTTTTCATGGTACCAGAAAGCACCATGTAAGGTTCCAAAGGCGGAAGCAACCAATTTTAAAGGCCTAGACTTAAGTGTAGACAAAAATGGTGAAACAAAATCTAAAGGAAAAGGCACAGTCCAGTCCACACCCCTCCATTTTCACCAAGCAAATAAACAATGGATGGAGTAAAAACTCTCAACAGTTATTAGAGAAGATGTTGCTCTAGAATAGAACTATCTATACATTTCAGCTCAAAATAATATAAACACCTCAAGAACAATAAAGAACAAATATGCTATGTGACTTTGTAGTTTGTTACTTAATTAGCACAGTAACTATACAAGAAAATTGTACTTCCTTTACATCTGAGGAAACTAAGACTCAGGGAATCGCAAATCAAAGATAATATACTCAGTAAGAAAGAAAAAGACACAGTTGAGGTAGACCTAGGTCTCTATACTATTTAGCTGAGTAGATTTGGCATGGATTCTCAACAAGAACACCTATAAGAACCAACAAATTGTTTGGATTAATTCTCTTTTTCTCATATTCATATATATTCTCTCCCCCAACTCCCCCCTCTCCCCCACTTCCTCCCTCCCTTTTCCTTCCCTTCCTGAGACTGATTTAACAATGTTACTTTTCCATGCTAAGTATGAACTCTTTGGCTCAAGCAATACTTCCAAGTTACACAATTGTGTCAAACTTCTTTTCAGTGTGTATGGGTGGGTGTGTTTCTAACTCTCTTTCTTGGTCCTTCAGTAAGAATATTCTTACTGACCTGTCTTCCAGTTGACAAGTCAATCCTTTCTTGAGCTATAGATTTATCTACTGTTAAATGTATGTATTAAATTATGTATTTTAGTTACTGTAATCTTCACTTCCAGAATTTGCTTTCTTTTTTATTGTGGTTTACTGAATGTTTGTATTCTCTAAAAATTTCCATATCGAAATCCTAATCCAAAATGCAATGGTATTAATAGATAAAATCCTTTAGTCATAAAGACTCTCCCAGCACTTAGGAGGCAGAGGCAGGCAGATCTTTGTGAGTTGGAGGCCAGCCAGGTCTACAGAGATAGTGTTCCAGAACAACCAGGGCTACACAGAGAAACCCTGTCTCAAAAAATCAAACAAACAAATAAACACAGACCCTCCTAAATGGAATTAATCCCCTTTAAAACAGACCCCTAAGATTTGTCCTCCTTCTATACAAGGAGAGAAACAAGGAGGATGATCAACAATGAATCGGGAAGAGTGCCTTCCACAGATCCCAAATCTACTAGCACCTCTGTCTAACAGCCTCCAGAATTGTGATCTAATCAATATTTGTTGCTGAAGATATCTAGTCTGTGGTACTATGTCATGGCAGTCCTAGCAGATTAATATACCTCGTAAACCCAGTGACTTTTTATTCATGGTATACATTGGATATTAAAAGTTAATCAAGTTCAGTATGTTATCATTGTCCTCTAGAGATTTACTTAGCTTCTAGCAAGTGGTAAGGGACCTTAGTCCTGTCTAAGACTGAGCTAATTCAAAGTTGTACTTTAGTCTTTGTGGAGAATGGTATTTTTCTAGTTCATCCCTACTCCTAGAGTTTAGCCCTTTGGGGATCCCAACTGAATAATTGGGATAATTATTCAGAGTCCCTCCTCTTTGGCAGGCTCGGAACACTAATTTCTGTCTCCCCAGCATTATGGAATTACTGAAAGCTCGGCTTAGCTGTTGAGATTTACATCTGCCACTTTGTTTAGCTTATTCAACTTCTTTGTCATGTCCCACTTAAAAATCAGGAAATGTTCCAAGGGAAAATAATACAAAATACTGCTGGACTGAACTCATTGTACTTTCTTTTTCTTTGGCAATGTGAAAGCTCAACTTTGGATCATCAGGATATATCTTAACTCTACTTTGTGTCTCCATAACCCTGTAAGACTGGTAGACCTTTGCTCTTTTTCTGTCTCTTTTACAACTTTTTGTTCCTTGTTTTCTTTGTCCATACTACTTCTACTGGCAAATGCCCTGAAGGAGACATAGCACAGGATGTTGCACTCATCTCAATACATTATCTTTTTTTCTAGAATTTTGACCCCTTCTTGCTTTGGTAACTCTCGGATGCCTTCAAACAGAGAAGGCAGCACAGGTATAATACAGCAGTGAGCACGGGAAATGACTGCTAGTTTGGTATTGTTGGTGCTAGATCAGTGACAGTATAGTAGGAGATAAAGGTGGAGACTCAGGCAGAGTTCTGTTTGTAGAAGGTGTTATCTTCAGCCTACAAAATTTGTTCAGGTAGTTAATGGTATCCCTAGAAGTGGAAATCTACCACACATTCAATCAAATCTGTAGAGAATGTAACAACAGAAATTAAAGTGCTGCAGAAATGGCTCAAAGGTTACAAGCATTGACTACTCTTCCAAAGGACCCAGGTTCAATTCCTAGCATTCACATGGAGGATCACAAGTGTCTGTAACTCCAATACCAGGGAATGTGACACCCTCTTCTGGCCCCTGAGGGTACCAAGCACACACGTGGTGCACAGACATACATGTAGTACAGATATACATGTAGGTAAATATTCATACACATAAAAACAATAATAGATATTTTTTAAAAGAAACAACTAAAATTTAAATCTTCTGAAGTAAAAAACTTATAAATTCAAAGGCAGCATTATCATGCATACAAAAATTACTTGGTCTTGAAATCAAGTCTTTGGATCATCTGACTAATTTATAGAAAAGTGAAATAAATTTTCTAAAACATTATGGGTAAATACTGTGTGGCCAAGAATGTAAAGGTTGAATATCCAAGTATCATTTCTGATACCTATAAGCAAGTGCAATTAGTGGCATGAGTAATACATTTTCACAGACGTGATCTGTACACTTTTTTCTCAACAATATTATCATCTAAGAACAATGCATTAAATACTCACTTGTAATACTGAATATCCAGCAAGTCAGAAAGCACTGCTTTATTTTTGTGGATTTAAAATCTAAGATGCCAACAACAAAGATAACTGTCCCACAAAGATACCAAGACAGCAGCATAAAACATGATCTATGCCTCAGGGAACTGTCATTTCCATGACACTCAGGTCAGTAGAGTTTAATGAAGGAGGTAAAATTTCTAGCTCTTTCAAGATGACACCAGAGAAATGGTTTGTCAGACAAAGGAGAAAGCATTCTGTATGCATGACACAAATGTAAGCAGTCAGAAAATAAAGATTCTGCATAAAGGGAAGCCAGAATAGGTTTCTCTATAAAATACCAAGTCATGAACCCAGGCTTGGTGGCATATACCTGTAAACCCAGTACATGGGGGCTGAGGAATGACAATCACAAGTTTGAGGCCAGCATAGGCTACATAATTAAACCCTATCTTTAAAAGAACATGAATAGCTTATCAGTGGCTATACCATTGAACAAAGTGGCGTCTTCCCCCCCCCCCAGCAACCACTGACCATCAATGTCCCCTTGGGGACAGGTGAGGCCTCATGAGCTTCTCCCCCACCCTTAATGAAATGTTGACAGTCTCTCACTAATACAAACAAAAACCCATGAAAGCAGGAGGGGAACTTGTTGGAAAAGTGGGTTTCAATGATTTCAGCAGGAGAGAGAAGGGATGAAAATAACTAAAATATGTCTGAAATTTCAAAAATAAAAACAAAAATGGGCCCATGACTGGCATAAAATAAACAAGGAAATCGCAGTATCACTGAACAGCTCAAGCAGGGCTGCTTGGAGTTCAGGCAAAAAGAACCAGTTCATTTCACCTACTTTTTTGTGGGCAAGGGTATAGTTCTTCAGGGTAGCATAAAGCACCCCCAACCACTACTAATCAAATCCTTTCTTCTCCCTAATGACTGATGAACACTTTACACTCATATAAAATTTTACCTAGAAATCAGCTCACCAAAGAAATCACACAGAAATCCACGTATCTAGCTACTGCACGTTGGCATTTCATAGCACCAAGAAAGAAAACACTAGACCTTGTACTATTTCATTTAGATTTCTGATACCAGAATCTAAATTACTCAAATTGCAATTTGGTTGCAACAGCAGTTCTGGCCTTCAAAAACAATCTAGAACATTGGAAGGTTAGGGTTAGCACGACCTAAGCTCCAAACATCTGCTAAAGCCTAACAACAGCTTATATTTGGATTACTATTCTCCCCAGGGGTGAGGATGGAGCACTAAAAAAATAACTGAATGATAGCAGGAAAGGCTGATTCCCTGAAGAAAGCACATATCCTTAAGATTACATAATACTGCCAGAAGTAACTGAACTACAGCAGAAAAATTTCAAACACATTCCAACATGCCTCTAATTAAGATAGTTTTGGGAGGTTCCAGAATTATAGCTATCAAACATGAAACCTAAAGAATTTACTAAGATTAAAAAGATTACCAGCTTTAACTCAAAGGAAAGCATACTGGAAGAAATAGGTTACTTGGATTCTTATAAATAATGCCATTTTCTGGCCTTCCTGTAACTGCTGTTATTTTAGGTGTAATAATTAGTGATAAACACCTAAATTAAAATATGTTGTATACCATACAAGATATAATACTATCTATTACTTATGCTCAGAAGGTTCAAACTAAATGTCTGATAGACTATATTTTTTAGAAGAATGCAGATATACTGCAACCATACACTTATTTAAAATATGTCAAGAAATACAGGTAGGACATAATGAAGTGTCTAACAAGCAAAATTTTTTCAGCATGTAGAAGCAAGCTGGGTACCCACACAAGGTATGTATTTTGAAATATTTATGGATGGTTAACCAGAAAGGCTAATTTAACACCTACACATCAATTCCATGGAGACTGGGCTGTAAAATATTTGCATTTACTGCTCAGTAAGAAAATCATCACCAGCACTGTATTAAGAGTGTCAGTTGTAATTAGGTGAAATTTCACAATTTAAAAGATATGCAATCTTCTTCCCTGAGAACTTTAATTTATATAACCTAACTGGAAGGCTCTCAAAACTGAAATTACGACTATACAATCACAAGGGAGAAACAACAGGTATCAAAAGAAACAACAGTAAAAGTTTTCTACAGCCTTGGATTTAAAACATCCGTGACAACAACAGTTGAACGTTTTCTCTCTCTAAGGAACTGTGTCCCGTAGCG
Source organism: Peromyscus nudipes (assembly GCA_902168325.1). Lineage (NCBI taxonomy): Eukaryota > Metazoa > Chordata > Mammalia > Rodentia > Cricetidae > Peromyscus > Peromyscus nudipes. The sequence goes on along the minus strand of CABHPH010122774.1, from coordinate 36,554 downwards.
CAACACTATCTTGTTTAATCTTAGGAAAACTCTGAAGTTGGTCTGTTGAGCAGCAGCAGTGTTGCCTCCATTTTATAGGTGAGGAAATAAGCTCTGAGGTTAACAGCCGGCCCCAAACCACACATCTACAGAGAACTGTACAGGTGAGATCCATGTGGAAGACTTTCTACCTCTCAGGCTCATCTGCATAACTCTGTGGATGTAATGACAGAGATCTACCCAATGATAACTACAAGAATGGCATGTATCTGCAAAACACCAAAAAAAAAAAAAGTTCAAATGACCTGAGCTGTAGAAAGAGATACTCCAAAGATAATAAAAAGGAATTCCAAACTGTAATCAGTAACAATGTTAGGTGACAGAGAAACAAAAATGATTCAATTCCTGTATTATTTCCATATGGCCTCTGTTAACAAAATTCAGGACAGGAAAGGGTACAAGCAGTATTCATAGAAGGAAGTAAAATAAATAAAATTAAATAAATTCCAGGATACAGAAAAGACCTTGGGCTAAGATTTTCAAACTACTGTCTAGACAGTAATGTGAATAATGAGACAGGGGCAGAAGTCTGGAGAGAGGCACACATACTCCTGATTTTTTTTCTAAGAAGTCATGCCTTCAAACTGGTGAATGTAACAATTCTGGGTAGGTTATATAGAACATATTTTTTTTTAAAAAATCAACTCTGAGTAAGATAGTGTTTTTCCCTGCTCATCTCTGCTAACCACCAGAGAAAACCAAATATCTTTGAAGGACAATCAGAATCTAAACTGGATTGGGAATGAAAAACAGCACTACAATAAGAGGTCTTATGATCAATTTCACACAGAAAAAGAATGCTCACACCCGGTGTTTCCAGTTGTTTTAATTGTTGTTAGCTCTGTAAGATAATGGCTTACTATATAACAGGCTGACGTCATATTTGTAATATTCCTGCTTCAGCCTCCCAAGTTCTGAGATTATGAACAGACCAGGTATTCCTGAATCTTGGACTCTAGCAAGAGAGGTCAGTATAGGGAGGGGCTCATTCCTCTTCCAAATGATACAATACTCCTCTGACAACATGAGATGAGAGCACATTCTTGAGCATTAGCACAAAACAGCTAGAATAAGTAGTTAGGGAGATTCACTCTCTTCTATCATTCTCAGACTTCCTTTATATACCTAAGATACTGGGGCTGGCAACGTGGAACCTTTAAGAGACACGCTACCGTATGAGCAGTCTAGTCTGGGGAAGTAGTTTGTCCTAACGGGTCCAAATGTCTGTACCTCTAACAAAGAGGGAAGATGGAATCCAAGATATGACCTGTGTCAAACAAAGAGGGCTAGTTCTTAACTGTTTCTTTATCATACAGATCCAAGTCTTTCTAATGGGGCAGAATATGATGAGAAAAAATGGTGGGGTATCTCACCATGATGTTCAGGGTCATGCCTCAGGAAATTTCCCACCACTAAGTGGGAAACTCAGCAGCACCAGAAAAACAAGCAAATGAAAACCTTAAAGGTAAGGAAAATTAAACTGCCATTGGAATCACAATTCAAAAATAAAGTATCCTACAGCTAAATATAAGTAATACTACTGCTAAATAGTAATGTACTAAATGTAAGTAGACTATTTGCTAAAAGTACAATAATACTTAGTATTTCCTAGCAAAGCATCCATTACATAATTAAAAAAAACCTAGCAGTCATTCCAAGAAATAATAAAATAAAAATAGCAACTTGATGGAGAAAAGGCAATCAACTAGGATCATCACTGGGATAAATCACGTTGGAATTATTTGACAAAACTTTAAAGCAACTATCATAAAAAATGTTTCAGTACCAACTATAAATTCTCTGAAATTAATGAAAATAATAAACACCTCGTTAAAGATATAAATATCGTAAAAAGAACCCAATAAAGTCTATGTAAATAAAAATATAATGATGGATGTTTAAAAGGTTGTTAGTGGAAGGCTCAATACTACAATGGAAATGACAAAGGACAGAATTAGTAGACTTTTGGACAAAAGAATAGAAGTTACCCAATCTAAGCAATAGAAACACAGACTGAAAAAAAAAAGCAAAAATGATCAGGGCCTCAGAGGCCATAAAGGAATAAAAAAAGACCCAAAATTCATATAACTGGAGTTTCGAAATGAGAGGTGAAAGCATAAGCATATGCAGAGACACAGCATTTGCAAGCTTTCAAAATCTGGTACAAGACACACATCAGAAAACTGAGTGAATCCCATACACCATAAACTCAAAAAATCCATGCTGGAACACATTATAATTAAAATTTTGTAAACCTAAGACAAACGATTGTAAAAACAAAACAGAAAGAAATGTGCAATGACTATATGTGAATACCAATTCAAAAGGCTGAGGATTTTTGTTCTGAAACTGAAGGCCAGCAGAAAAGTGATAACAAAAATCTTTCAAGTTGTGAAAGCAAACAACTGTCAACTATGAATTCTGTATCTGGTAAAACTCCTTTAGGAGTGTAGGGGAAATAAAATATTTTCAGATGAAGGAGAACTAAAAGAATTTATTGCTAGAAGAACCAGCCTTTAAAAGTATCCAAGGGAACTTCTTTAAACACAAGAGAAGCCATAAAAAAAGACTCTGGGAGCATGAGAAAAAAAGAAGAAATAAACTCAGAAAGAATAAACACAGTTATCCTTTTTCTCTTGAGTTTTATATCTCTGGAAACAAAATTATAATACCATATAATACACAAAACAAAGATACTTAAAACTGGCTCATCAGGTAAGGAAACTTTCCAACAAACTTGATGACATGAGTTCTCTCCTTGGGACCAACATGGTGGAAGGAGAGAATTGACTTCTGCAAGATGTCCTCTGATCTCCACATGCATGCTGGGGTACGCACTCGCGCTCACACACACACACACACACACACACACACACACACACACACACACTAAATCAATCAATTAATCAATCAATATTTTAAATTAAAAAATGAAAGAAATCCACAAAGGACCTTATAATGAGATGCCCAAATAGACTACTAAATATACATATGTATAAAATATATATATATAAACTATACTCTCTCTATATAATATCTGTATAATATATCTGTCATATATATATATAACTATATATATATACAAATAACACCCACACCAATCAGAACAAAAATGATACAAGGAGATATAGTCAAAGGCCCTATGAACCAATCTGAAAATGTTCAAGCAATGCACAAGAAGA
>CABHPH010122774.1:0-33233 GCA_902168325.1 Peromyscus nudipes | reverse complement strand
ACCTGGTGTGGCAGTGAACTTTTTCCCATCTACAAGGGTGGCTAAGGAAGGAATGTTGGGAGTTTAAGGCCAGCGTGAGCTAAATAATAAAACCTTTGGTCTTAGGACCTAAGATAACAGCAACAACAATAGGGATGATGATGACAGCAATAACAGCAACAACAAATAATAATAATAATAATAATAATAATAATAATAATAATAAATAGCACACTTAAGCATCTCTCTATGTCAATAATTTCCATAAGTGAAAATGGTTTAAATTAACCAATTAAAAGATAAAGATTGGCAGAGAAGGATAAAAAGAAAAGGCCACGCATGTTTTAGACTTACTGGTTTCTTTGTCTGTAGTCACATAGTCTCGCTATGTAGCCTATGTTTGACTGAACTTTCTGTGTAGCTCTCTGTGTAGCTCTAGCAGACACAGTCTTGTGATCCTTCTGCCTTAGCTTCTAAGCTTTGGGAACAGAGGCATATATCACCACACCCATGTCAAATATGCATTCTTTGCAAGAAACTTACTTCAAACTCAGAGAAACAGACAAGTCAAAAGTAAAATAGTTGAAAAATACTACATGAACATTTTTGATGGCTAAATTAATAATATTACTATTTAATAATAAAAAATGAATAAAATTACTTTTTTTTTATTTTATTTTTGAGAGTACAACATATCTCCCATCTATTTTCTCCCTCCAAACACTCCCTTGTATCCTTCCCCATTCTCCTTCCAATTTATGGCCTCTTATTTCAGTAATTGTTATTGCATGCATCTATATATATATATATATATATATATAAAACATATATATACACATATACTCTTTAACATACCCTTTTCAGTCTATATAATGTTACTTGTACATATATTTTCAGGGCTGACTATTTGGCCCTGAACAACTAAAAGAACACCAATTTGCTGTCCAGACTTAAACATTTTAAATAAGGAAAATGACTATGTTAATATAAGATAAAATGAACTTCAGAAGAAAGCTTACAAAGTAATGAAAGATGAATACTGTAAAGTGTACATGCAGCAAACAACAGAGGTCAAGCACATAAAAATCAAAGACTGATAGAATTTAATGTAGAATTAGACATATTCAAAATTATATTTTGGAGCTTCCCATACCCCAGTCTTTAGATAGAACCCAGTTCCTAAATCCACAGTCCCAGCCACAGTCTGAAGAGCCCCACCCACGCTATTTGCAACCTCCATACTTGGGCCAGAATGCACATCCTGTTTTCTAGCCCAGCCTGCTGTGTCCACATCAGACAACCAATAAAAGACATCCAGACGCCCAGGTATCATCCTCAAAACAAAAATAATATGAAAGATCAAAACCCTAAGTCTCTCCCCAAATCCACCAGCCCGAAAAAAACTTTTCTCCAATGAGATCTACCTACACGAACTCTAGGACACAGATCTTGAAAAATCAATTAGAAACTTCATCAAAGAATTTAAGGAATTTAAATAAAGCAAAAAACAAATATTAACTTAAAGAGAATAAATTAACTTAAAGAGAATAAATGCCTGAGTAATTGATGCTCAAGGAAACACAAATACAAGGCTGAATGAAATGACAAAGGCAATTCATGATTTGAAAACTGAATTAAATAAAGAGACAGAAACACTGAAGAGAACACAACCTGAAATGAAAATGAATTTGAACAACGCAACAGCCCAATTAGAAAATTCAGGTACAAGTAGAAAGCATCAAGTAAAATACAGAACATCAAGACTTGAAAATAAAATAGAGAATCCAGACAAATAAGATCTACAGCACTTCATTTAAGAAACACACCGAACCATTAAAGACAGCTATTATTCCAGGGATAAAAAATTAAAACAAAAGGTATTCCAAGAAAATGGAACTAGGATTAAAGTAAGTATCACTGTTCTGATGTGTAACAAACAAACTTCAAACCAGAATTATCCAACAGAAACAAAGAAGATCTATTCATATTGACAAAAGGGACAATCAACACATATTACAATTTAAGTATACATACACCAAACATGGATGCACCCAATTTCATAAAACAAATACCAAAGAAATAATAGTGGTAACACCATTACCCTACTCTAAGAGACAGGCCATCCCAACAAAAAGTAAACAGAAAAACATGACACCATAGATCAAATGGACATAATAGATATCTACAGAACATTCTATCCAAACTCTGAAGTATACATTCTTTTCAGCATTCCATACATTATCTATAATATAGCAATTAGTGCATAAGGTATGGTGATATTTTATTTGTGCTGAAATGTGATGATATTTTATTTGTGCTTTGATAAATGAAGCTTGCCTGGAGAATCAGAGGAAAAAGAATGTCATTATAAGTAAATAAAGAATTCAGGCAGTGGTAGTACACGCCCTTAATCCTATCAGGTAGCAGGCAGGATCTCTGTGTGTTCAAGGCCACATTAGGGAACAGAGCCAAGTGTGGTGACACACGCCTTTAATCCCAGTACCAACCATAGAGACCTGGAGGTCTATACAGACAGAAAGTGACAGAGCTGTGTAGGAAGAGGAAGTGAGGTAGCTGGACTAAGAGATCCAATGAGAGGGCAGAAAAGCTAGGCATATAAAGCCTGGGTAGACAGAAAGTGGCAAATTTGGAAGCAGCCAAGTTGGTGAGGTAAAGTTAGCTGTGGCTTTCCCTATTTCTCTGCTCTTTCTCTGAGGCTTTCACCCCTATATTTGGCTCCGTGTTTTTCATTTAATAAGACCATTTAGAAATTCGTCCACAACAAGGCAAGTCTCCATAAATAGTAAAATTGAAATAACTTCTGGTACCTTATCTGCCATAATGGAATAAAGCTAAAAATCAACAGCAAGAGAAACTACAGAACATACAAAAACTTAGAATGGACAATACACTACAAAATAATAACTTGGCCATCAAAGAAATCAAACAGGAAATCAGAATTTTCTATAAGTGAATAAGAATGAAAATACAATATGCCAAAACCAATGGGATACAATAAAAGCAGCCCTAAAAGAAAAGTTCCCAACTGTAAATGGCTTAATTAAGAAATCACAGAGACCTTGAACACATAATGTAATGGTGCACATGAGGTACTTAGAAGAACATGAATAAGCCAAACTCAAAATCAGTAGATAGAAATAAATGATTCAGATCAGGGTAGAAATTAATGAACTAGAAATGAGAATAAAAAACACTCAAAATCAATGGCCCAAAAAGTCTTATCTTTGATAAGATAAACAAGATAGACAAACCCATAGCCAAACTAAACATGAGAGACATGGCTCAAATTAATAAAATTAGAGAAGGGAGACATTAAAATAGATGTCAATGAAATTCAGAAAAACATAAGCATATACCTTAAAACTTATATTTCATTAAATTCAAAATCTAAAGGAAATGGGTGAATTTGTAGATGCATATAACCTACCAAATTTAAACCAAGATGAGTTAAAGAATTTCAGTTGATCTATAACAAACAGCATGACTGAAACAGTAATTTTAAAAAATCTGCCACCTACAAAAACACAAGCTCAGATGGATTAATTTCTTAATTCTACCAGAACTTTAAAGAAGAGCTAACACTAATACTCCTCAAGTTAATCCATAAAATATAGGAGGGAGAAACACCACAGAACTCTTTCAACAGAGCCACTATTATTTTGTTACCAAAGCCAGATAAAGACACAACCAAAAAAGAAAAGACTAATTTCCTTTAAGGAACATAGATGAAAAAATTCTCAATAAAATACTTGCAAACCAAATTCAAGAATACATCAAGAAAATCATTCAGCATGATCAAGTTGGCTTCATTCCAGGATGCAGGGATGGATCAACATCTGCAAATAAATAAATATAATACATCACATAAATGGTCTTAAGGTCAGAAATTACATGATTGTCTCAATAGATGCAGAAAAAAGCCCTTGACAAAAATCCAACATCTCTTTTTGATAAAAGCCTTGAAAAGTCAAGGAATAGAGGCAATATAGCGCAATATAATAAATACTAGTGCAGGAAATTTATAGCCAATTATGCTAAGTGAAGAAAAATTCAAAATCATTTCCACTAAGATCAGGACCAATACAAAGGCGTATACTTTCTCCACTCCTATTCAGTATAGTGCTAGAAGTCTATTATAGCAACATGATAAAAAAAAAAGAAATAAAATGGATACAAATAGGAAAGAAAGAAGTCAAAGTATCTTTATTTTTACAGATGATATGATTCTATACATAAGAGAATCTGAAGACTCCACCAGAAAACTTTTAGAGCTGACATTTCCAGAAAGTGGCAGGATACAAAATTGATAGACAAATGTCAGAAGCCTTTATATATATCACTCAGCCAGATACTACAAGTCGTTCTCCAGGATCTAACCTAGTGAGTATGCCTGATTCTCTCTTCCACACATATTCCTCAAACTCCAGATCTACCTACACATTACAGGCTTGGACAAGGAAGCACGTCCTACATACCTGTCCCCTGCATCCACCTAACCTCAATCTACCTAAGCCATTAAAAACCTCAAGGTTCAACCTGCTCAGACATCCTCTCCTCAAAACCAATCTGCTTTGTCCATATCAGACACAGAACTAACAAAAGAAGTACGCATGCCCAGATCTCATCACAGAAATACAAACAGCATGAAAGATCAAGCTTGTATCCTCTCCAAAACCTACCAGTTCAGAAGAAATGACTGCCAATAAGAATTACCTAGATGAACCACAGGACATGGAATTTAAAAGAATAATCATAGACTGCATCAAAAAGTTCAAGGAATTTAAAGAAGACAAAAAGATAATGGCTCAAAGAAACAAAGGAAAAAGAATGTAAGGAGAATAAATAATCTGAGTGATCACACACACACACACACACACACACACACACACACACACACACGATAGGCTGATAGAAATGATGAAGACAAACCAGGACACAGGAATTGAATTCTATAAAGATATAGAAACACGGAAGAGCACTCAAGCTGAAATGAAGATGGAATAAGGGGAAAAAAAACCCAATAACTCAACTAGAAAACTCCACAGAAAGCATTACAAGTAGAATGGATCAAGCAAAAGACAGAATATCAGGACTCAAAGATAAAGCAGGGGATTTGAACAAAACAAAAAAGAAACATGAAAGATTTTAAAAACAAAGAAAACAGAACATACAGGAAATGTGGGACACAAGGAAAAAGACAAAACCTTTAAAATAAATTACAGGCATAAGAGTGAGAAGAATCCCAAGCCAATTGTATAGGCTAGCTCTTCAATAATATCATAGAAGAAAATTTCTCCAAACTAAGGAAAAAAGCACCCAAATAGAAAAAGTACACATAACACCAAATAGCCAAGACCAGGAAAGAAAATTCCATGGCATATTATAGTTAAAACACTAAGTATAGAGAACTGAGAAAATGTATTGAAAACTGTAAGAAAAAAATACAGGACACTTAAAATGAAAAACCCATCAGAACACCACCTGAGAATCTGGAGCATTGCATTCCAAGGCCTAAAAGACCATAACACCTAACCTAAAATAATATACTCAGCAAAACTATCTACCATATTTTAAGTGGAAAAAAAAGAAAATAGAAGCAATATTTCAGGCACAAGAGAAGAATGGGCATATTTTGCAAGACACTGTACAAAAAATACAAAGTGCCAATGAGAACATAAGAAACACCAAATATTAATAACATGATGACCACAACTAGTACTCACATTTCAATAATAACTTTAAGTAACAATAGCCTGAATTGTCCAGAAAAAAAGACAAAGGCTGGCTGAATGGCTTGAGAAACCAAATTCATCTACCTGTTGTATAAAACAAACACATCTTAACTTTAAGAATAGGCACTGCCTTAGAGTTAAGGGGTGGACAAAAGTACTCCAATCAAATGGGTCCAGGAAGCAAGCTGGTGTCACTATCCAAATATGTGACAAAGTAGACTTCAAACTAAAACTAATGAGAAGAAGTATAGGAAGTTATTCAATGGAACAGTAAACCAAAAAGACATTATTATCCTAAACATATATGCATCAAACTCTTACAATTGACAAACAGGCTGAGAAGGAAATCAGAGATACATCACCCTTTACAATAGCCACAAATGATACAAAATACCTTGGGGTAACACTAACCAAGCAAGTGAAGGACCTATATGACAAGAACTATAAGTCCCTGAAAAAAGAAATTGAAGAAGATGTCAGAAAATGGAAAGATCTCCCATGCTCATGGATAGGCAGGATTAACATAGCAAAAATGGCAATCTTACCAAAAGCAATCTATAGATTCAGTGCAATCCCCATCAAAATACCAACACAATTCTTCACAGACCTGGAAAGAATAATACTCAACTTCATATGGAAAAACCAATTTCATTTAAAAAGGCAGGACAGTATTTAAAGACACAGATTAGCATCAATCCATTAATAGTATATGATTTTAATATCCTGCTTCTGGACAAAAAATCAACACTGAGATATCAGAATTAAATGGCATCATATACCAAATGGACTTAACAGATATATACAGAATATTGCACATAAACACCAGAAAAAAATGACATTCTACTCAGTAGTAAAGGGAAGCTTAAGAGACCACATCCTGGGATACAAAACCTACTTTTACAGTTAAAAAAGATTTAAATCATTCCTTGTACCCTATCTAAACACAGTGCAATAAAACGTAAATTTGACAACAAACAAATCTCCAGTAAGTACACAAACTCATGGAGCTTAAACAACTCATTACTGAATAATGAATAGGTAAAGAAGAAATCAAGAGGAAAATAAAAAATGTTCTGGAATACAATGAAAATGAAAACACAACATAAGAAAACCTCTTAAACATACTGAAATTAGTCCTACAAAGTAAATTTATAGGTCTAAGTCCCCACATTAAAAAGTAAGGAAAAGCATAAATAAATGGCCTAATGATGCAACTCAAAAAATTAGGAAAACAAGAAAAACATTATCCAAACCCCATCAACTGCAAGGAATAATAAAAAACCAGGGCAGAAATCAACACAATAGAAACAAAGGAAACAACACAAAGAATCAATGAATCTAAAAGCTGATTCTTTGAGAAGATAGACAGGTTGACACAACCTTGTCCAAACTAACCAAAAGAAAGAGTAGCCCCAAATGAACAGAATCAGCAATGAGCAATAAAACATTACAACAGACACCAAATAAATTAAAAATATTATAAGGTAATATTTTTAAAACTCTGTACTCCATTAAGTTGGAAACCCAAAAGAAATGGATGAATTTCTATATTCTGCCAAAACACCAAATATAAGTCAAGAATAAGTCAACAAGCTAAACAGACCAATCATAAATGTGGAAACTGAAATGGAAATTAAAAAGTCCTCCAACTTAAGAAAAGCCAGGGATAGATAAATTCATAGCAGAATTCTTCTAAATACTTCTTAAACTATTTTAAAAAATAGAAACAGAAGAAGCACTCCTAAAATCCTTCTATGAAGCTATTGTCACTCTAATATAAAAATCAAATAACAACACAACAAAAAGGAAAGTTACAAGCCAATATCTCTGATGAACATAGAATCAAAAAGGTGTAACAAAATACTCACAAAAAGAATACATCAACAAGAATAACCACCATGACCAAGTTGGCTTTATCCATAAAATATAGGGATGATTTAACATATGCAATTCAATAAATGTAATAAACCACATTAATAGACACAAAGAAAAAAATCATATGATCATCTCAATGTCAAGGCACAAAAAGCCTTGACAAAATCCAGCATGCCTTCATGATAAAAGTCCTAGAGACCCGGGTGGCGGTGGCGCACGCCTTTAATCCCAGCACTCAGGAGGCAGAGCCAGGCAGATCTCTGTGAGTCAAGGCCAGCCTGGTCTACAGAGCAAGATCCAGGACAAGCACCAAAAACTACACAGAGAAACCCTGTCTCGAAAAACAAAAACAAAAACAAAAACAAAACAAAACAAAAAAAAGTCCTAGAGAATGAAGGACTGAAGAGAACAGTCCTTGGCATAATAAAAGCAATATATGGAGAAACCCACAGCTAACATCATTCTAAATGGAGAAAAGCTTGAAGCAATCCCACTGAAGTCAGGAACAAGACAGTGATGTCAAGTATCCCCATTTCTTTTCAATATTTTGTTTGAAGCACTAGCTACAGCAGTAAGGCAAGAGAAGGGAATTAAAGGACTACAAATAGGGAAAGAAGTCAAAATATCACTATTTGCAGATGACATGATACCACATGTTACTGCTCCCCAAACACTATCTTTCTAATAACATTTTTTACTTCTAGAAATGATAAAAATATTCATCAATGGGGCAGAATACCGAATCCACTGGACAAATCAATTGCTTTCCTATACACCAGCAATCAACATACAGAGATCATGGACACCATCCCATTCACAATAGTCCAAAAAAAGAAAACATCTAGGAATAAACCTAACCAAGGAGGTGAAGGACCTCTACAATGAAAACTTTAAACTTCCAAAAAAGAAATAGAAAAAACAAACAAAAAAACCTAGAAAATAGAAATACATTGTGGTGGTATTGTGTTCCCCAAAATATTGTGTATGCTAATAAACTTATCTGGGGTCAGAGAACAGGACAGCCATAATATTAAACATAGAGGTTAGGCAGTGGTAGCATACGCCTTTAATCCTAGCATTCCAGAGACAGAAATCCCTCTGGATCTCTGTGAGTTCAAGGCCACATGGGAAACAGCCAGGCGTGGTGACCCACACCTTTAATCCCAGAAAGCCACACCTTTAATCCCAGGGAGTGGTGGTAGAAAGCAGAAAGGTATATAAAGCGTGAGGACCAGAAACTAGAGGCATTTGCCCTGGAGAGGCCTTTGCCCTGGAGAAGCCTTTGGCCTGGAGAAGCATGTGGCTGGTTAAGCTTTCAGGCTTCTAGCAGCAGTTCAGCTGAGACCCATTCTGGATGAGGGCTCGGGGCATCCAGTCTGAGGAAACAAGACCAGCTGAGGATCCGGTGAGGTGAGATAGCTGTGGCTTATTCTGTCTCTCTAACCTTCCAGTGTTCGCCCCAGTAACTGGCCTCAGGTTTGATTTTATTAATAAGAACTTTTAAGATTCATGCTACATACATACCTCCTCATTGATTGGTAGAATTTATATTATGAAAATAACCATTTTACAAAAACTATTTACAAATATTGTCAATGAAAATACCCATCTCATCCCTTACAAAAATAAAAAAGGGTTGTAAATTCATATAGAGCCACAAAAGGCCCCAGCTATCCAAAATAATACTGACAAAAAAGAACAATGCTGGAGGAATTATAATTTCATATATTAAAATATATTAAAGAGCCATAGCAATAAAAATAATGTGGTATTGGCACAAAACAGACATGTAGACCATTGTAACAAAATCAAAGATTCAAATATGGTTACATATAACTTCAGCCATTTAATACTTCACAGACATCGAAAACATACACCGAACAAAAGAAAGCATCTTCAACAAATAGTGCTGGAAAAATCGGATGTCCATATGCAGAAGAATGAAATTAGACCCATATATATCACCTCACACAAAAACTAATTCCAGATACATCAGCAACCTAACTGTGAAACCTGAAACACTGAAACTGCTAGAAGAAAATAAAGACAGTACATACATGATATACATATAGTAAAGGATTTTTTTAAATAGGATTCTGAGGTAGTTTAAATGTAATTGGCCTCCCTAAGCTCATAGAGAGGGGCACTATTAAGAGGTGTGGCTTTGTTGGAATAGGTATAGTCTTGTTGGAAGAAGTGTGTCACTGTGGAGGCAGGGTTTGAGGTCTCATGTATGCTCAAGCCACACCCAGTGTTTCAGATCACTTCCTGTTGCCTGCAAGATCAAGACATAGCTCCTTTTCCACTCTTAGCTCCTTCTCTAGCACCATGTCTGCCTGCACACCTCCATGTCCCCACCATGATGATAATGGACTGAACTTCTGAAACTGTAAGCCACCCACTTGAATGTTTTCCTTTATAGGAGTTGCTGTGGTCATGGTGTCTCTTCACAGCAATAGAAACCCTAATACAGACTCCATTTGCCAGAGAATTAAGACCAACAATTGACAAGTGAGACTTCAAAAAGCTAAAAATCTTCTGTAAAGTTAAGGAAGCAATAAGGTGAAGAGGAAGCCTACCGAATGGGAGAGAATTTTTGCCAGCTTAACATCTGATAAAGGATTAGTATTAAGAATATAAATACTATGCATCTGTAAAGAAAAACAAAATCATTGACTTTGTGGGTAAATATATGAAACTAGAAAAGTTCATATATAGTGAGGTAACCCAGACCCAGAAAGACAAAGGTCACATATTCTCTTATCTGAGGCTCCTAGCTCCAAATCTTCAAATGTGAGTACATAGCCTAGAGTAACTCCAGAAACCATGGAAATAAAAAGAATCCATTATACGAGGCTTTCTTTGGGCCACCAACCAGCTCCTAAATCATGACATAAAGACTTATTATTAGTTATGAATGCTTGTCTTATCTTACGCTTCTCCCACTAGTTCTTATAACTTAATTCAACCTGTTTCTCTTCATCTATGTTTTGCCTCAGGGCTTTTTTTTACCTTTCTTTCATTCTGTATGTCTTACTTTTCCTACTTCTTCTGTGTCTGGCTGACTGGCCCCCAGCATCTCCCTCTTTTTCTCCCTCATTTTCTCTTTCTTTCTCAAGCCTAGATTCCTCCTCCTATTTATTCTCTTCCCGCCAGCACCACCTATCCCTCTTATGCCTATCAGTTGGCCATTCAGGTTTTTATTAGACCGATCAGGTGCCTTAGGCCGGCAAAGCAACACACCTTTACATCATTAAACAAATGCAGCATAAACAAATGCAATACCCCTTTAGATAGTTAAATAATCTACAACATAAACAAATGTAACACATCTTTACATAGTTAAAGTAATATTCCACATCATTACCCATTTCTGTCTAAATAAAAAGGGTTTTAACTTAACATAGTAAAACTATATACAATAACAATAGTTATCAAGTATTATCTTTACAATATCCAATCCCTTTGCATTTGGCAAATTCAGAAAAACCACTCTATTTTCTATCCTATTTTGATGAGTCCAAAGTTCTGTACCTAATTTAACTTCTATCATAACTAAGGAAAACTATAATTATAACTATAACTATGTAGTCTTCAATTACATCACAGGCCCCAGAAGGATATAATATTACTGGAATAAACAGAAACTGAAGTGAAAACCACTTCTGAAACTATACAAACAACAGAGACATCTGGCTACCTGGACAGTCACCCAAAGTTTCCTCTGCAACCATGGGCATCCATCTTCTGCCTACAGGCCTAGAATATCTGGCAGATTTTTCTATGAAGCAGGAATTTTGATAGACTGTCCCAACTTATCTTGGCAAAGTTTGGCAGGCTTTTTCCTTTGTTTCCTGATTGTTTAGTTTGTATATCATATGCTCAGCAGTCGAGGCAAGGGCAGTTTCTTGCCCAAATGACTAGCTTTGCCTCAATGCAAGCAGACTCCATATGAAGGTTCTTCAATTCTCATCATCCTTTTATGAAGTAGATTGGTGCTGCCATGAGCAGACATGTCTCACTGTCATAGAAAGTCCTATGTTAACTAAACATTTTAAATGTCATATTCTGTAGGTCTTTGAAGTATTTGAAGATCACCTATCTATGTAAAATACATCTGTTTAACCTTGAAAACATACCTAATATGACTATAAGTTTGATTACTATAAATGACTACTAACTTGCATTTTTAATTACACATTACATTTTTAAATAAGCTGCATAAGCACAATACCTCAAACAAGAATAGAAACATACATACAGTATAATAAAAATAACTTTAAATTAGAATCAATATACTAAAATCCATACCAATGTAAAATATTTGAGGTTAATAGTTGTTCTTATCCTAAATTTCTATATCCCCCCCTAAGTGATGACAAACATCCATAACCCATCAAATAACCAAAAACCACCCACCCCACCTCATGGGAATGTGAGTGTTGTGTTCTCTAGACTGCTTCCTGTTGTCTGAGGGTGATAGAATCTTTAGGGGACCTTGAGAAAATTGAGACAATATCAAGTCCTGGGAAAACTAGTTGTAACATTTATTGTCAAGTCTCAGAACTGTTCCATGTAGAGGGATCAGTATATACATCATGTGCCATGTAGTTTTTTTTTTCTAGTTTGTTTCTTTATGTTTGTAGCCAAGATTTTCAGAGGTCTCCTCCTGATCTCTATTAACCTTGAAGAAATCCATAGCCTTTCTTTTCCTGTGGAAACAAAAGCATAGCATCTTCCCCAATGCAATACATTTTCTGACATCCATTTTAACATTAAGACATCCCTAAAGTATGTAGATTGGTTTAATTCAGCAGTCTCTTTTACAATCTCATGTCTCTTAGCAGCTGTCATTTGTTCATTAGCATTCAAAGCTTCAAAGTCAACACAACACCATACAGGATCCAGACTTCCTGCGTATTTTCCACCGTTACGTGGGTTTTTTTCCCTTTATATTACTTTACTCTCTCTTTAAACACTTTATTATTTTAAACTATTTATTTTTTCTATAACTGTCTATAATCATTTTCTTTTCTTTCTTAAGTATATGCACATTTCTAAACACACTGTAACCTGTTTAAAGTTTTTTTTTTCCCATTTAGACCTGTCATTACTGCATGTCTCTAGATGTTTCTGACTGTGTGAGCCAAACCTTAAACTGCTAAGTCCATGAAAGCAGGGCTTTATGCTCCACAAGCCTGGCCAAGAGCAGCATTCAACTGGGAGCTGCATTCAACCACCCAGCTCCAGGAAGTTGTTACCTCACTGTGGCACGTGTTTTTTACTTAGCTTGCTGTTTCTACTTAGCATAGTGGCTACTCAAGTGCTTGCTATATGGCAGAGCCTCTTGAAACAGCCACATCCATTTATTTTTGTTTCTTTATTTTGTTTCCTTATCATCTATATCAGGCCCTGTGTGGAAATTTGGGCCCCACACTGGAATGCCAAATGTAGCAGACTTTTTTTGGGCTGCCAACCATCTCCCAAATCACAGCTTGGAGACTTATAATTAGTTATGAATGCTCAGCCTGTCCACTAAGAGGTTGAAGAAGGCTCTGGGAGAGCAAGAGAGAGGAGAATATCAGGGTATAAGTGATCTGAAAGAGGGAGTGTGAATTATGGGAGAGACTCTAATTAGGAATGGGGAGGGAGATAAATATGGAAGAATGAAGACATAAGGATCAGGGATCATTGTGGAAAGAGGGTAGACAACTTGCAAGAGCCAGAGAATCAGGGAGTTTGCAGTGAGATTGTATCTCCTAGTGATGTCAGGAGATATACCCATACAGTCTCTCCAACATGACTGCCTAAACATCAGCTGAACAAGGACAACAATAGAATTATCAATGTGGATCGGAGAAAGCCTAGGAGGCCTCAAATTACAGATACCTAAGGAATGCTGAGAGTGGGAGAAGCAGTCTTACCCACAGAAGAGCACATCAATTGGTTATCCAATACCAAATGGCCAGCTCTGAAAACATACATACAAGTAACATTATACAGACTGATCAAGTTGTACTTATATATTTAAGAATAAATACACAGACATATATACCTGTAAGAACAACTAATGAAAAAAGAGGACACAAATTTGAAAGAGAACAAAGATGGGTATATGGGAAGGCTTGGATGGAAGGGAAATGATGTACTTATTTTATAATCTAAAATATAAAACACTTTTAGAAATGGAAAAAAAGAGAAAACAGTGTGAGTTAAGCCACGGAGAGCAAGCCAGTAAACAGTATTCCTCCATGGCTTCTGTTTCAGTTCCTGCCTTGAATTCCTGCCTACTTCCCTCAGTGATGGAATGTGACCTGAGTTATAAGCTGAAATAAACCCTTTGTCCCCAGTTGCTCTTGGTCATTGCTGTGGAATGTCTTTCTATATGTTGTGAATGTGTGTTGCTCTCATAGGTTGATAAGTAAAGCTGTTTGGTCAATGACAAGGGAGAATAAGGTTAGGTGGTACATTCAAACTGAAGATAGAGATGAAGAAGGGTGGAGTGAGGGCAGATGCCAACCTGCCACCCAAGGAGCAACATGCCAGCAGACCAGTAATGCCACAGCCACATGGCAATACATAGATAAATAGAAATGGGTTAATTTAAGATGAAAGAGCTAGCTAGCATGAAGCCTGAGCCATAGATCAAACAGGTTGTAATTGATAGAAGCCTCTGTGTGTTTATTTGGGACCAAGTTGCGTGGGACACAGGAAAACTTCTGACTACAGGTCATGGTGTTTTATCACACTGGGTATCGGTTTTCAGGACTGCCTATTAAATCTGTATCTCCATTACAACTCCAATTTAAAAAATTAAAGACAGTTAAAAAACAAGAAAGATAAGCTATATGTTGTGGTATACATCTATAATTCCAGCACCCAGGAAGCTGAGGCAGGAGAAGAACTCTGAGTTCAAATCTGGACTACATAGCTAGTTGTAGGAAACTGTGAAAGATACAGAGAGAGCTTGTGTGTGTGAGTGTGGTGATATTTTATTTGTGTACCCCAACAAAGCTTATCTGAGGATCAGAGGAAAAATCCAGTCACTATATTAAACATAGAGGTCAGGCAATGGTAGTACATGCCCTTAATCCTAGCATTGGAGAGGCAGAGATTTATCTGTATCTCTGTGAGTTCAAAGCCACACTGGGAACAGAGCCGGGCATGGTGGCACATGCCTTTAATCCCAGCAATAGATAACCATAGAGGTCTGGAGGTCTGTACAGACAGACAGGAAGTAATAGAGCTGGGAGGAAAGTGATGTAGCTGGGTGGAAAGAGGAAGTCAGAGGGCAGGGCACAGAAAGGAAATAGGTGTGAGTATACAGGAAGTAGCTTTCTCTAGAGGCTAAGGAGTTCATAAGGTGAGGTTGACTGTGGCTTGTCTTATTCTTCTGATCTCTCAGTTTTCACCCCCATATCTGGCTCCAGGTTTTTTAATTAATTAGACCTTTTAAGATTCCTTTTATATCTGGCACCCAACATTTGTGGCATGAATTCACAAAAAGCCACTTGTGGCCTTGCAGGCTCCCAGCTCAGGCCCAAACTGCAATAAGCCAGAGTCTCCACCCCATGTGGGCCAGAGTCTCTTTGGCTTCTTCTCTTCTGGTAGGTTGTGGGCTCTTCCTGGATTCCCATCTCGAACTGCAATCACACTAGGTAGCTGCTTTGAAACTCCCTTGGACTTCTACTTTTCTATGCAGTCAGCAGACTTGGTGAGTCAATTAGGATATCTTAAAGAGAGAAATTAGTTAAAAGAGAAAATTTTCCCACATTAAAAAATTAGAAACATTTTTATAATGGAGGGAATTTGGTTTCTGTTTGATAATACATTAGGCAGTCTGAAAATGGAACAATTAAATGAGAGGATAATTAATATTGATGGGATTTACATAACATAAATTATCAATATTATTTGTTTGATCATTTTGGTTTTATCATTAAAAAGGTTGGTTAATTTGAGTACAAAGATAAAAAGTTTTAGAAAAACTTGTTAAAACAGATCATAGAGATATTCAGACCCAGACAGAAGTATTTAAAGGTGAACCTATCTCAGCATTGAACTATATGGTTACAGAAAAACAACCTGTTTTCAAACAGCCAACATTAATCTATCTGGTAACCTTACAGGAACTGCCAAATGCTCAAGGCTGCGTACAAGCTAACTGGATTCCTGTGGAAATGTTAGATTTGAGGAGATTTAAAGAAGCTATAGTCTCATATGGTATGCCTTCTCCACTTGTAAAGCAGATTTTAAACTCGTGGTCAACTTGTAATAGAATTATCCCTCAGACTGGAAATATTTGGTTATAGCTGTCCTAGAGGCAGGTCCACAGTTACAATGGAGGACCTGGTGGAAAGAGGAGGCTAAGACTATAAAACAACAATGTAGGGCTAGAGGTATGGAAATTTCCCAAGATCAACTTCTTGGAGAAGGTGATTACACTGATATAAAAAGACAATCCTTATATGATGACCACATCCTAATTCTATGCCACATGGCAGCCATGAATGCTTGAGACAGAACTGAAGAAGTAGGAAAGAAAATTGAGTCATTTACAAAAGTCATACACGGACCAAAAGAAACCTTCACAGATTTCTTACAAAGAATGTCTTCAGTAGTAAATAGAATGATATCAAATTCAGAAGCTAGACGGATAATAATTGAATCTCTGGATTTTGAGAATGCTAATGAACAATGCACAAGGGTAATTAGGCCATTAAAGGCAAGATCAGCACCCTTGGAGGATTGGATCAGGGACACAATTAATACTGAGTCTCATGACTATGATGAGATGTGAATAGGAGAGGTAATTCCAAGAGATTGAGGAAAAATAGTGTCAGATGTTTTGGTTGTGGTAAACAAGGTCATTTGAAAATGGAGTATAAACAGGAAATTCCTATAAAGAATGTTTATTCAAGGAACAACAGCAACAGAATGCACCTCCTGTCTGGATTATGCTGAAGGTGTGGTATAGGTAAACATTGGACTAACGAATATACATCAACAAGGGACAGACAAAGTAAAACTTTGCCTTTGCCAACAGGAAACTCCCTGAGGGGACTCTCACAAGCCCCCATTGCAAATTCAGTTCAGTCCTTTCCTGCCATTGTAGAAGATATCTCTTCCCAGAGCAATTAAATAACCAAATGCCTATTGTAAAAAAACATATTGCTCAGGGTGATAGAACAACTATAGCAGAGAGAACAAAAATTCAGGAGACACCGTAAAGAGAATTTTTTGACCAACTGCTAGAAATGAACAAAGACCAAAATTAAAAATATGGATAAATGATGTTCTCATGGAGGGTCTTGTAGACACAGGTAAGGATGTAACAATAATTGCACCAGAATCTTGACATCCAAATTGGCTTCTTCAGGAGGTAAATATTCAGCTGTTAGGGATTGAAACATTATCTCAAGTGAAATAGCGCAAGATGGGTCGAATGTATAGGGCCAGAAGGACAGAAAGGAAAATTAAAGCCATATGTAGTTAATATAGCTATGAATTTATGGGGGCGTGATTTATTACAACAATGGAACACCCAGAATAACATTCCTCTAACTTCAGAAACAAATCATAAACTAACACATTTCTGAGAAAAATATTAGAAGGTATTATAAAGAACAGTCACCAACCATTCAGATTGTACAAGAACAAGGCACAACAACTGCTGATCTTTCAAAGACACCAACAGCTCTACCTTTAAAATGGTTAACAGACAAGCCTGTATGGGTTCAGCAATGGCCTTTAACAACAGAGAAACTACAGGCTTTAGAAGGGCTGGTAGAAGAACAGTTAAATGCTCAGCATATTGAAGAATCAACCAGCCCTTGGAATTCTCCTGTATTTGATATTAAAAAGAAATCTGGTAAGTGTAGAATGGTAACAGATCTAAGAGCAATTAACAAGGTAATTCAGCCAATGGGCTCTCTACAATCTGGAATACCTTTGCCTTAAGGATGACCTCTTATAGTTATCAATTTTAAAGACTGTTTCTTCTAAATACCCATACAAGAAAAAGACAGAGAAAGATTTGCTGTCACGGTGCCTACTTATAATAATTCTCAACTGGTTAAGAGATATCAATGGAGGGTTCTCCCACAGGGAATGCCAAATAGCCCAACCCTGTGCCAACATTTTGTATGACAGCCATTGGAAGTAATATGTAAACAATTTCCTAAATGTATAATTTATTATTACACATAAGATATTTTAATAGTTGATTCATATGCAGATACTTTAGAAAGAATGTTTGAAGAAGTAAAGAAAATTTTGCCTTGTTGGGGATTACAAATTGCTCCTGAAAAGATACAAAGAGTATATTCTATTAATTATTTAGGATATAAAATAGGTCTACAAAAAATTAGACCCCAAAAGGTACAAATTAGGAGAGATCGATTACGGACTCTTAATGAATTTCAAAGATTATTCAGAGACATTTCCCATCTACAAACTGTTGTTGGGGTAAAAAATGATGAACTGAGTAATTTGTTCAAAACCTTAGAGGGTGATGAGGACTTAAATAGTCCAAGAGAATTATCAGCTGAAGCTGAGAAAGAATTGGCTTTGGTGGAAAAGAAAATACCGGATGCACATGTGTATCGTGTGGATCCAAAGTTTTTTGCATTTTGGTTATTTTACCCTCTAAGCATTCTACTACAGGAATTTTAATGCAGAGGGAAGATATTATATTGGAATGGATATTTCTACCAAATAAACAGAGAAAAAATTAAAAACTTATGTGGAAAAGATCTCTGAGTTGATTTTAAAAGGAAAATTGAGACACCATCAATGAACAGGAATAGATCCAGCAGAAATTGTACTACCTTTAACTAACGATGAAACTGACAAATTATGGGCAGAAAGTGAACCTTGGCAAAGAGCTTGCAGTATTTTTGGGGGGAGAGATTAACAACAAACATCCCAAAAGTGATAGAATTAAACTAATAAAGAGAGCTAACTGCATTCTGCCTCACATTGTTTGGGAAACATCAGTATCTAAAGACCCTACATTTTATACAGATGCAAGCAAACAAGAAAAGGCAAGTTACAAATCAGAAAATTTAAGTAAAGTGGTTCAAAGTCCTTATGATTTGACTCAAAAGTCAGAATTATATGCTATTCTGATGGTATTAATGGATTTTTTAGAACCCCTCAACATAGTTACTGACTCTCAGTACGCTGAAAGAGTGGTATTACATATTGAGACTGCAGAATTCATCCCTGATGAGTCAGAATTAACTTTATTATTTATTCAGTTACAAGAAATAATCAGTAATAGGAATCATCCCTTATATTATAACCCACATCTGATCCCATACTGGTCTGCTAGGCCCTCTAGCACAAGGTAATGATGAGATTGATAAGTTATTGATAGGAAATGTGCTGGAGGCCTCAGAATTTCATAAAAAACATCATGTCAATGGTAAAGGTTTAAAAAAGGATTTTTTTTATAACCTGGCAACAAGTCAAGGAAATTGTAAGGAAATGTCCTACTTGTTCTTTTTACAATAAGATTCTACTACCAGCAGGATGTAACCAAAAGAGTACTCAAAGGAATGAAATCTGGCAGATGGATGTGTTTCATTTTGCAGAATTTGGAAAACTGAAGTATGTACACCATACCATTAATACCTATTCAGGATTTCAATGGGCAACTGCTCTGAGTTCTGAAAAGGCTGATTCTGTAATCACACATTTGCTAGAAGTTATAGCCATCATGGGTACACCTGTACAAGTTAAAACTGACAATGCTCCATCATATGTCTCTGGTAAAATGAAAGAGTTTTTTGATTATTACAAGATAAAGCATATTACAGATATACCACATAATCCTACAGGCCAAGCAGTCATAGAAAGAGCAAATCGAACTCTAAAGGATATGCTAAATAAACAGAAAGGGGTAACAAACCCCCCCAGAAACAGATTACATAATGCTCTATTAACTTTGAATTTTCTCAGTGCTAATGAGAAAGGAACAACAGCTGTGGAGAGACACTGGATAATAGAAAAAACTACAGAATTTTATCAGCCTGTATACTTTAAGGATGTGCTGACCTCAGAATAGAAACCAGGATATGTATTACGTTGGAGACAAGGCTTTGCTTTTCATTCTACAGGAGAAGAAAAGCTATGGATACCATCAAAATTGATAAAGGTTCTATTTGAACAAGAGAGACCTCTTAATTAGAAGTGGTGATAGTTCATCTACCAGCATGACCATTCAATTTAAACTAACTTATGCCACTAACAAATGGTTTTCATTTAATCAGATATAACTTGCCAAAAGGGAACCTCCCTGAAGTTAGGGTTGGGTAAGGGGTTTTTGTTTTTGTCTTTCAGGAGAATGAAGGCTAAGGAATCTGAGGAACACTGGACAAATGAGACATCTGAAGAAAAAGGACAAATCATCCAAAAAAAAGGCCCAAGAAAAAGAGTAAATTGGCCTATTGGTATATCACATATCTAAAAAGATAAAATTTCATAACTCTTTCTAAATGTCTGTTTCTGCTGTTCTCTATAGACACTTAACACAAATGGTCTTTATGTAATCCCAATTCAATTAAAAATTAAAGCTGGCTTTGGAGTTGGAGAGTGACTCTTTCCTTCTCTAAACCCTAGCATGCTTCTTAGAAAATGCAAAATCTCTGTATTCTGACATGGGACAGAAGAAAACCAAAATTAAGGAACTATTCTAATGCCATGAATCTCATAATTTTTTGGTTTTATTTTGACTCTTTAAAACTTTTCTTAAACTTATCTAGATAGATCGATAGATAGATCGATAGATCGATAGATATAGATATATTAAACTTTTATCATGATATTAATGGTCATATAGAGTACTAATTCTAGAAAAAAAGGCTTCATCTAGCTGCCTGTACATGTTTTTGTGTTTGAGTTTCTATCAGTTTTCTGCAGGGAATCATGTCTACACCTAACAGCAAATTTGAAGTCTCCAAAAAGATGATGGGGCCCCCACAATGACAATTCCATCAAGACAATGATAATACTACTAAGCTGACAAACACCACCCAAAGATTGGCTTTGGACTAAAAACTTCTCGGGACAATTTCGAGATGGCCAGCTGAGATGATCCAGCCTCACAGACTACTCGAGCAAGGACTTGAGACAAGCCCTGCAACTCTCACATTATGCAGAGACTGGACAACAAATGATACAGCTACCTCTCCTAGGACTTGACAATTAACCCCAAATTTTTCTTTTTTAGGTTCCCCTAAAGATGTCTTTGCCCCCAGACAGCAGGAAGTAATTTTAAGGACACAACACCCATATTCCCAAGGGTTGGGGTGGGTGGTTTTTGGTCATTCAATGGGTTATGGATAATTGTCATTGTTTAGGATGGTTGGTTACAAGTGTTAATTGTTAATGGTTAGGAAAAAAAGTTAAACAAAGGAAATTAGATTCAGGGTTCTTGTTTAAAAAAAGAGGATATAGATAAGAGGTAGATTATTGAATCTACTCTGAACAAAAAGATATGGATAAAGGGTAATTTATTAAATCTACTCTGAAAAGAAAAAAGAGAGAATATGGATATAAGATTTAAAAAGGTAGATTATTGAATCAACTTTTAGAAGGCAACTACTAGTTTAAAATATTTTACATTGGATTGGATTTTTGTATATTGATACAAATTTTGTCTACTGATACAAATTTGAGATTAATTTTGTTAGAATATATTATACATATATTTCTAATCTTGTTCAAGGTGTTGTACCTATACAGTTCATTTAACAATGTAATGCAATTTGCTAATCTTTGAAAGTTATTATTACCAACTAATTCGGATATAAAGAAATGAAAGCTGGTAGTCATTACAGTTGAACTTGTAGTCATATTAGGTATATTTTCAAGGTCGAACAGCGATATATTTTAGATAGACAGGTCATCTTCAAACACTTTAGAGATCTGCAGAATATAGCATTTATGATGTTTTAATAACATAGGTTTTTTTTATGACAATGAAACATGTCTGCTACTGGCAGCACCAATCTACTTTAGAGAAGATGATGGGCATTGAAGAAACTCCATTTGGAGTTTACTTTCATTGTGGCAAAAGTTAGTCACTGGACAAGAAAATGCCCTTGCTTGGACTGCTGACAGTATGCTATCAAAAATGGGCAAGTAGGACACAAAAGAAAGGACTGCTGATCCTTGCCAAGACAAGGTAGGAAGGCTCTTTAGAATGTCCTGCTACACAAATGAGTCTGTCAGATATGCTAAGCCTGTAGGCTGAGGATTGATGCCCTAACATTACAGAGGAACCTTGGGTGACTGTCCAGGCACTCAGCTGTTTCTGTCATTTCTCACATTTTTTATAAGTCATTTGTTTGTACTTCCTCCTTACTCAGTTAATATTATTTCCTTCTCAGGTCTCTGAAAGAGTTGAAGATTAGATAGTTATAGTTTTCCTTGTTAACAATTTTAGAAAAGAAACTCACTAAAGAGGTGTAAAGTGTATAAGTTTGAAAGACATCGAAAGACAGTTTTGGTAATGCAAATTAGGATAGAAGATAAATTAGAAACAATCCTTTGGATTCCCAAAGATAGGATAGATAATGGAATATTTTCTCTGAATTTGTCAAATGCAAATGGACTAGACATTGTTCATGTATTTATTGCCTGTTTATACTGCATATAGTTATTGTACTTACTGTATATAGTTTTTCTTACATTAGTATGGTGATATTTTATTTGTACTTGTGGGATGACTCATCCCTAATGGGCTTGAGGGTCAGACGGCCCAAGCAAGTAAAAAAGATACTTTGTGAGAGCCAGCCTGGGTCTGCCTGATGGTCTTAGCAACAGCAGCAGCAGCTGAAACATGATCTGGAGATGACCTGGACCAATGAGAGGCAGCCATGTCACACCAGCAGATGCATATTCATCAGACCTCCCCCCAGGGTGGGGTGGAGGGTATATAAGGTTTGCCTCTTCCTGAATAAACTGTGCTTGTTGTTTCGACATTCTCCTGGAGTCTGTGTGGTTTGACTCTGTGCCTACTTGGCCCCCGTCCCCAAAGGGAACAACAGCAAGGACCCTGCTACATGTACTGAAATGTGATTTTATTTGTATGTTAATAAATAAAGTTGCCTGGAGGTCAGAGCTAATAGAAAGCCATAGCAGAAGTCTGGCAGTAGTAGCACACAACCTTAATCCCAATCACATGACAGGCAGATCTCTGTGTGTTCAAGGATACCACCAGCATGGAGACATACGCCTTTAATCTCAATAACAACCATAGAAGACCTGGAGGTCTGTACATACAGGCATGACGAGGAAGTCATGTGGTTGGGTTTACAACCAATGAGAAGGCAGAACAGAAAGTCAATAAATAGGACAAACACACAAGAAGTAGGTCTCTTGCTGAAAGGTAGGACAATAACGGCAGTGAAGGGTTGATGCCTCAGGTTTTTAGTCTCAGCTCTTAGCTATTGCTCTGACCTCTTGGCTTTTAACTCTGTATTTGGCTCTGTGTTTCTTATTTAACAAGATGGTTACATCTACATATTAGTTGTAACATTTTTTTATTTTAAACAAAAAGGGGGAAATGTGATGATATTTTATTTGTGCACCCCAATAAGGCTTATTTGAGGATCAGTGGAAAAATCCACCCACTATATTAAACATAGAAGTCAGGCAGTGGTAGCACATGCCCTTAATCCTAGCATTTGGGGGCAGAGATTCATCCAGATCTCTGTGAGTTCAAGGCCAAACTGGGAACAGAGCCAGGCGTGGTGGCACACAGCTTTAATTCCAGCAATAGTTAATCATAGAGGTCTGGAGGTCTGTAGAGACAGACAGGAAGTGATACAACTGGGTAGAAAGAGGAAAGTAATGTAGCTGACCAGAGAGAGGAAGTGAGATGCAGAACAAAAAGGCATACAGGCATGGGTATAAAGGAAGTAGCTCTCTTTGGAAGCTGAGGAGTTGGTAAGGTGAGGTTGGCTATGGCTTGTTCTATTCCTCTGATCTCTCAGTTTTCACCCCAATATCTGGCTCTGGGTTTTTTAATTAATAAGACCTTTTAACATTCGTCGTGTGTGTGTGTGTGTGTGTGTGTGTGTGTGTGTGTGTGTGTGTGTGTAAGAGAGAGAAGAGAATGAGAGAGAAAGAGACCTCATAGCTAATATGATTTTATTATGTAACAAGTCCCTGGCTGGGGAGATGGCTCAGTGGGTAAAGCAATTGCTGCATAAGCATGAGGACCTAAGTTCAGAAGTTCAGAATCTACATAAAGCCAGACAAGGTATCATACACAGAATCCCCAGAAACTCCTGGGCCAGTTAGTCTGGCCTATGCAGTGGCAAAAAAAGGAGATCTTATTTTAAACATGGTGGAAGCTGAAGACTAACACCAAGGCTGTCTGTCCTATGGCATCCACACCAGAGCTGTGCCTGTGTGCACTAGTGCATGCATGTGTGAGTGTGTGTGAACATAAGCACACATGTACACTCACACACACACACTCAGATTTTTTCAAGAAACATATTGACTTGAGGATGTACTTTAATTTCACATTTGCTGAACATGTGCAAAGTCCTAGACAAAAAATTTCCCTCCCTCCCTCCTTCCATTCTTTCTTCCTTTCTCTCCTTGTCATAAAAACAATCAAGTGTAAGTTATAACTTTTTATTTCTTGATTCTAGGGAAGTATTTGATGGGTTTGCATGATACTCTTAAAGAAAGAGTAAAAAATAACTTATTGCATTGAAGCTGAGAAAACTGGTATTTCAAAGAGCATATTCTGAATTCTAATTTACAGATTAAATGTCAATCAATTGTTTCCAAACAAAAAGCCCCATCCTTTTCAAGATTTATGTTAATGACTTGAATAGCAAACAGAAGGCATGTTGACTAAAACTACAAATGGCCTGAAGGAAAGAAGTATAGCTAATTGTACTAATCATCTTTTCCTTCCTGTGACAAACTACCTGAGAGAAAGAATTTAAAAGAAATAAATATTAATTTAGCTCATAGTTTCAGAAATTTTAGCCTCCTGTTATTTATCCTATTGTTTGTGAACCTGAAATGAGGCAGAATATTATGGCCAGAAGTATACAGTCATGTAAAGCTCTTCACCTCGTAACAGTAAGGATGGGGGAACTACTGGTCTAAAAATCTATTCAAGGGCACTCTCTTAAAGACCTCACTTACTTCCACTAGGCTTAACCTCCCCAAAGTTACATCACCTCCCAATAGTCCTTGAGACCAATCCTTCAAGATATGAGACTTTAGAGAATGGTTAAGGTCCAAATTATAGCATTAGTTTTAAATTTATTAGAATCAAAAAATTAACATACTACATTTTTCTGTAATATAACACAATAAAATCTGAAATACAAATGAAAATCCTTTACAAAGGTGAAAATACAACTGACTAGAAATGGTAGCATGTTTACTGAGAGTTATGACAACAGAAAGCTCAGCAAATCACTATGGTCTCAGACTCCATTTCTTATTACAGCTTCTGCTACAATGGCATCTACACCATTCCTCAAACATATTCTAGACTCAGGACCCATGCACAAGTTGCATTCTCTACTTGGTTAGTTTTCTTAACTATCTACATAGCTTTATCCATTTCTTACAGATCTCATTTTTATCAGAGTCCTTTCTAAATACTTAAATGAAATAGCAACACAGCAGCTACTCCATGATTCTGTTTCGTTTTTAAAACAAAATTTACTTCCACCTGACAAATTATAGATCTACTGCATATCAATCTGTTGTTTGTTGGTTTCCTCCCACCCCACCCTCCCACACCTCAGCTTCCATCTCAGCTCTCATCAGAATGATAGTACAGAACAAAAACTGTGTTCTTCTTAGCCAAAGGCAAATACAAGTTGGTTTTGATTTGGTATTTATACAAATTACAGGATCCTCTTTAAAGAACGGAATACAAAATTACAAAGATAAAATTAGTTATAGGGCTGTCAGAACTTAAGTTTCATTAGCTTCCTAGTATATCTATTTCCAATAATTGTTATAGCTTCAGTATCTGACACAACTCCTTATACAAGATAGGAGCTCAATAGATTCTTACTGAATGATTACACAATAATGTACTAGCATTTAGAAGCAACTATCACCAAAAACTACAATAAACAGATATAAATAGGAGTAAAATATATGATCATCAGGGCCAGTCAAACTACACTTAAAATATTTCCTCATTGTCACAACAAAATCAGAAACAAATACCTTTTCTGATAACCAGCAAACTATGTGCTGTCCACATCTTTAACCACATCCTAATCACCTTGTTTTGCATTGCGCTTTTCTTGCTTATATCTAACCCTTGAGGCCTATATATCTTTAACTGATGTATATCTAAATGATGGCAGTATCTGATACCAGAAGGCATTCAATAAATATTTGTTTAATGAAAGATAAGTCAGAGAACAAAAGAAGAGTAGCCTGAACAGTGAAGGGGTTGAATACTATGTTGTTCTCAATTAAAACACCTTTTTACATACCAGACACATTCAAAGATATGATGTGGCCCATGCCCTCAAGGAGCTCACAGTTGAGACAATGCATAAATACAGCTTCAAAGTGATAAAAGGACAGTAGAAAGAACATTCTTAGGCTTGAGAGTGGGGTTGGAGAAAATTGAGGGGAGTGCTAGTCATTGGCTGTTATATGGAAGACAATTTATGGCTATAGTATTAAATAAAGAAGATTTTTATAACAACTAAATCAGCCTACAAATGACATGATCTATCTATGGTGGGGTCAAGTTCTCCATTTCTGACACATTTCAAGCTTAGGATGATGACAAGTAAAGGTGACTCACAAAGATGGCAAGAACTTAAGGTGGATGACCTTTGTGTCTGTTCTAATTCAGAGATTCTCTGATGTTTTCAGTCTCTTCTTTAGAAAGAAGGAAAGTGAAAAATCAATCTTTTCAAATAAAAATTGTATGCTAAATATATTTGTCCATCTTTGTCTTAAAGATCAATACTTAATAGAAATTATGTTCCTCTACATAGCACATTACAGTTTAATTGTATACTCCAAATTCCTTGCTTTGTGATATATTAAAAATATCTCATGACAGCATGCACAAGATAAATTCTTTGAAGCAACATCTGCATTACAGAAGAGCTAATGACAAAGATCTCCTTTCCATCACCCCCTCCATTGAAAGCAGAAGTATTAGATGCATGGCTTACAGTTTCAGATGTCTTCAGAAACCAATGCATTATCTTCTCCCTTGTTCCCACTCTCATTATGGAACATGGAACCTAAGGCTGATTTATTACTTATAAACCAGTTATTGTTTTCCCAAAGCAAACTTAACAAATTTGTTTCACCTGCTCAATTATGCTCCTGATTACTTTCCTGTGGTTTCACTGATGCTTTAAATCCAAACCCCAAAGACAACACTCCACACATAAATTCTTAAACATTGCTCCAGATTAGTCCTGCTCAAATGATTGTGTGTGAGTGACAAAAATGAGAGAAAGGGGAAGGTGAATATGTTTGTCTCATTCTCTGGTAAGCATTTTGACTAAAGTTAAACTCTTTCCAACCAAAATGATCATGAAGGGGGGAATGGGAGGATGGGGAAGAACAAGATGACAGGATTGGCCATCCCAACTCTACTTCTGTCTGCTTAACCATATAGACTCTAGACCAACAGCTCTTCTGCATGCATGCGGAAAAACAATCACATCCCCAGAGGATGGTTTGGGGAGGTTAAAGTGAAGTGTGGACCAAATGACATACTAAATTGGAAAACACTATAAATGACCTTCCATACATAAACTATCATTTAATTCTTCAATCAAACTTAATTCTTTTCCATGTCACCAAGTTGTTATAGTACGTTTGGACAGACTTTCCTAGCCTATAACATCCATTCACTTCCCTAATGAAAATAAACTTCTGAAAGACACAACTCCAATCACAGCAACTAATTACTAAATGTTTACACCATAACACTAACATGCATTTCCTCATCTGATCTGTGTTACAATCCTGTGAAATGTACTACAAAACCCATTTTCTAGAAGGGGAAACTAAAGGGAAAGAAAGTTAAAATCTGATAAATTTCAAGCAGCTAATAAGTGGCAGAGCTCAGAACCGCTTGGGCATGTTTGCTTAACCACTATGTTTCCTTGCAATTCCTCTTACTAATTAAGTACTGAGTTTTTAAAAAATCATTACTTTGTTTTACTGAGACAAGGCCTTGCTACTATGTAGCCCAGACTGGCTTTAAACTCAGTATCTTCCTGTCTCAGATGCCCAAGTGCTGGAATTACAAGCATGCACAAATGTAGTAGAATATTATTTTAAGGTGTGTTATTTTGTTTATGTTGCATTTGTTTAACTCTGTGAAGCTGTGTTACTGTGCCTGTCTAAAACATCTGATGAGTTAATAAAGAACTGAATAGCCAATGGTAAGGCAGGAGAAAGGATAGGCAGGGCTGGCAGGCAGAGAGGATAAATAGAGAGAGAAATCTGGGAGGAGAGATTGAGGAACGAGAGAAAAGGAGGAGGACTCCAGGGGCCAGCCACCGAGCTACACAGCAAGCCACGGAGTAAGAGGTAGATTTATAGAAGTAAGAGACTGGGAAAAGCCCAGAGGCAAAAGATAGATGGGATAATTTAAGAAAAGCTGGCTAGAAACTAACCCAAGCTAAGGCTGGGCATTCATAATTAAGACTAAGCCTCCGTGTGTGATTTATTTGGGAGCTGGGAGGCAGGCTCCCCCCAAAAGACAAACAAACAAACAAACCAAACAACAACACACAAACGTGGCCAGCCACCACTAGAGCTTTCACTGTTATATGTCTTGAATGCTCTTTTACATTGACTTCTCTTTGCCCCATCTCTATTCTAATTCTGATCTTCTCCAACACTGTTACTGTCCTTAATTGAGCCATTTCTCACTTACCTTGAAGTCATATCCTTTAGCCCTCCTTCCTCACACTTCTTGAAATAGTCAATACTTTTCTGCTTAAATTTTAAACTATCCACATAAGTTTTCATTTTTTATGTTTCCTAATTCAACTCTCATGTCAGGTATACTTACTTAGTTCTGTTCTTTCTTTTTTCTATTTAGCTCTTATTCAAGGATATGCTTAAATAAAATTCTCACTCTGCAATAATACATATATATATATATATATATCCGTAACTTAAAGTCACTAAAATGATTGCAATGAATATTTAAGTGTTTTAAAATTCAGGAATTATGAATGTCATGGAGATGAAAAGTAGCTAAACAGTTACCTCAAAGAGATATAATACAGTGGGGGACATAAAGTACATAGGTAACCACGATTTACACAAATTAGTGCCGCATGAAGTCCTAAGAGTAGTTTAAAGAACTAAGTAGAAATAGAAGATTCCCCTGTAAGATAACATGGAAGCTAGGTAATCTATATATTCTGATCCTTATCTCATAGATAAGGAAATAGAGGAACAGAGAGGACATTCTAGCAAACTCAAATTTGTCAAGGACAAAACATTTGTAAATAGCAACCTATATATATATATATATATATTTACATATATTTACATTTTAACCATTAATGTGACAAAATATTTTGACATAATCTAAAGTACAGTAAAAAATATGTTAAATCATTACTTAGCATGTTTCCCCTAGTCTTCAAGATCTCTCCTCTAAAAATTTGTCCTAAAGCACGAATAACAATATTACAATAAAACTGATCTTGTATTCATGCTGCAATTTCTTTAACAATGTCTCTAGTGAGCTTCCCTTGCTCCTACAGCCTTTTTCACAGATACTGTCTCCCTTCCTCCTAGAATTCATAGAAACAGGGTAATGGTGAGGAAACAACCTGCCCTTGATTTCCATATTAGGTCATTTTCTGTGAATCAGGGGGTCAATACTAGTTTTGCTTGGAAAAGAAAGACTTTCATCACCTAGACTTCAGATAATGATGAGCTTTACAATCTTATTTGATGTCAATGGCATATAAGCTAGTCTACCTAAAAAAAATTGAATAACCAATGTGGGAAATGCTGGTGCTTATAATTTAACAACTCAATATATCTGGGAGAATAAAATGCCTAGTACAAAATTATACATGCCATTTCATTTTTCCAATAAATCAGTGTTTAAGAAAATAGACTACTCATGACATTAGCAATCTATGCTAAAGAAAACAATTACTGAATCAGTGTTCAGAACTATGATTTCAGATATGCCTATTGTCTCAAACAGTTCCTTTTATCGGATGATAAGGAAAGGAAGTAGATACAGACCAGTCTACATCATCAACTTTACTAACTTTACTAAAGAAATCCTTTAGTAAGTGACTTTAAGAAAGGCTGGGCTGTGCAAGTAATCTCTGAAGCATATATGGGGTTACTTTTGCATACTGCAATTTAAATGAGGAAATAATCAATTAGGACTGGGTTCCAAGATGGCTTTCCAGAATGATTCAGTCTGAAAATCATTCATGCCAGAAGGGAATTGAAAAACTGGGGATGCTTGGCATGGGAAAAAAGTTGAGAATAACAAAAGGCTATTTAAATATTAAAAGCATTATCTGAAAAATATAGAACAGTTATTTCAGAGGTTCCAGACAAGCAAAATTCAGAAAGTCCTATAAAATCTTGTTCACCTGTCTTCATTAGAATGAAATGTCTCATCAGTAACATGGAAGGAATAAAGTAGACAATCTCTAAATGCCTCTTAAACAAACACTCCATATCTGTATTGTTGTTTTAAAAGAATCAGGATTTTGGGGGCCAGTGAGATTGTTCAGTTGGCAAAGGCACTTGCTAAAAAGCCTGAGGACCCGAGTTCAACTGAGTTCAATTCCTGAGACCCACATAGAGGAAGGAGAGAACTGACTCCTAAAAGTAATCAAAATGTTTAAGTATCAGATTTTTTTAAAAATTTCAATTTATGTACTCATTGTACATGGCACTATGTTACATACACAAGGATACTCTCACACAATTATACCTTGTATGTTGAGCACATCACCCCCATACCCTTCCTTCCTCTTTTTTACTAATACTTCCTTCTATTAGTCCCTCTTGTTCCCTCCACATTTGCACTTCTATTTTTATCATATGTGCATATATGATGTTGTGTACCTATATAAAATCTAGAAACAAAAATGAGAGAAAGTGTGCAATATTTGTCTGTCTGAAATTGGCTTACTACACTCAAGCCCAGGCTGGCCTCGAACTCACAGAGATTCACCTGGCTCTGCCTCCCAAGTGATGGGATTAAAGGCGTGCGCCACCACTGCCTGGTTTGTGACTTTGTTCTTTATGGCTGAAAAAAAAAACTCCATTGAATTTATATTCCACATTTTATTTACCTACTCCTCTACTGTTAGACACTTAGGTAGTAGTTAAATAACTTAGTTATGGTAAACAGTAATATACAATAAATATTGATATTTAAGTGATATGCTGGCTTGGAGTCCTGTAGATAAATCCCCAGGAGTGGAATAACTGAGTTAGGTGGGAAATCTATTTTCAGATTTTTTGAAAAACCTCCATACTGACTTCCATAGTGGTTGGACTAGTTTATATTCCCACCAGCAGTGTGTATAAGTTCCTATTAGTCCACATCCTTGCCAGCATTTGCTGTTTTTTTTAAATGAACCCTCAATATAGTTTTAATTTTTATTTCTCTGATGTTTAGTTAGGTTGGACATTTTTTCATGTTTTTTGGCCATTTATATTTCACCTTTTGAGAACTGTCTGCTCATTTCATTATTGATTGGGCTGCTTGATTTCTTGTTGTGTCAGATTTTGAGTCTTTGTATATTCCTGACATTAATCCTCTGCCAGATGTAAAGCATGAAAAGATTTTTTTCCCACTCTATAGACTAACTATTCACTTGTAACTGTTTCCTTTTCAATACAAAAGCTTTTTAATTTCATGAAGTCCCATTTGCCAGCTCCTGAAATTATTTTCTGAGTGACTTTAGGGCTTTTGAGAAAGTCCTTGTCTGTGCCCCCATGTTTTCTTTTAACAGTTTCAGAGTTAAAGGGCTTACATTAAGGTCTTTTATCCATTCAGAGTTGATTGTTGTATGGGATGAAATAAGAATCTACTTTTATTATTCTACATATGGATATCCAGTTTTCTCTGTGCCATTTGTCAAAAAGATGTCTTTTCTCTGATGTATATTGTTGGCCTGTTTGTCAAAAATTAGGGGCTATGACTATGTGAGTTAATATCTGGATACTTTATTCTACTCCATTGATCTACATATCTGTTTCCATGCCAGTACAATGCTATTTTTGTTACCGTGGCTTGATAATATTACTTAAGATTAAGTATGATGATAAATCCAGCATTATTCTTTTGCTCAGGATTGCTTTGACTATCCGTGGTCATTGGTGTGTGATTTATAAGATTTTTTTTAAACCTATTTCCATGAAGAATGGCATAGGGATTTTGATGAGGATTGCATTGAGTCTATAGGTTCTTCTGGTTGTATCTCTGTTTCAATCCATGAACATGGGAGGTCTTTCTGTCAACTCTTTCTTCAACTTCTTCATTGTGTTAAAGTTAAATTTGTTCCAAGATATTTTCTTTGTTTTGAAGCAACTGTGAATGGGACTGCTTTTCTGGTTTCTTTCTAAACATATTTATTATCAATATAGGAAGGCTATGAGTTTTATATGTGAATTTTGTACACTAACAATTTGTTAAAGTGTTAATCAGATCTAAAGGGTTTTTGGCTAGCATCTTTGTGTGTGTGTTTTACGTATATTTGGATGTATGTACCTATACATATGAGTGTACATGCATGTGTGTGTGTAGCGTGTATGTGGAGGCCAGAGATCAATGCAAGGTGTATTTTTAAGAAAGCTTATAGAAATATTTACCCATAGCTTTTTCAAACATCCTTAGTGCTATTTACCTCTCTTTCCTCCCTCTCTTCCTGTATTACTCTTCCTGTCCCCTACCCAGTTCAAGTCCTCCCCATTTTATCATTACCCACTTTGTTGTCCCCGTGTTCTACTATCCCCCTCCCCCTCCACCAATGATCCCTTTCTACATTCTTTTATTACTTCAGATCATATACTCAAATCAAAGTTTAGGATCTAGGATCCACAAATAAGAGGGAACATATGATGTTTGCTTTTTTTAAAATCTATATTTTTTTCTTTTCTCTTTATCTGGTTTTGATACCAAAGTAGCACTGAGCTATTATTAACTATTTATTTGAATTTAACTGATTTTAAGTTTGGCTTGTTCTTAATTTTTTTTCAAAGTCCAAGGGTACATCATTAAGTGATATATTTGAGATCTGATTGTTTTTCACACTTATTTCTTTATTTGGGAGGAACAGAGAGGTAGTACATGTGCCATGGTGCATATGTGGAGGTCAAAGGGCAATTTGTGGGAGTTACTTCTCTCTTTGCACTATGTGCATACCAGGTCATCAGCATGGCAGTAATTGCCTTTACCTGCTGAGTCATCTCATCTACCCTCTTACTTTTTTCTTAAGATAAGCACATACAGCCATAAACTTCCCTCCTTTTATTTCATCCAATAGATTTTGGTATGTTGTGTTTATCCTAATTTTTTAAATGCTTTTTAAAAAGTTGTGTGTGTGTGTGTGTGTGTGTGTGTGTGTGTGT
>CABHPH010122773.1:0-30510 GCA_902168325.1 Peromyscus nudipes | reverse complement strand
TGGGTGGGTGGGTGGGTGGGTGGGTGGATGGATGGATGGATGGATGGATGGATGGATGGATGGATAGATAGATAGATAGATAGATAGATAGATAGATAGATAGATGGATAGATAGAACTATCTACAAAAGCAGTATTATAGAGTGGCAATTGATTTTCCAGGCTGTGGCTTAAGATACTGAAATGTTGGTCTTCTGGCAGAGAAAGGAGCACACATCCAGGATATGCAGGCTACATGGGTACTTATTGATTTATCAAGCTGAGTTTATACTAAAAATAGAGGAAGAAGAAGAGATATCCAGAAACGAATCCAGACAGCATCTACAGCTAGAGAAGAAAAATAATATTGTAAGGAATGCCTAGCAGATTACAGAGAGATCGATGGGAGAAAATGTGAAAACATACACAGCCTTAGACAATCCCCATGCAAGTTCGGGCTAAGGTACAGAAGTGGGTTCTCTGCAGGAGCTCTCATCCACATGCAAAATGCTGCTGTCTCCTATTTTAAGAAAATACTCCCGATCCCCTATCTCCATCCCCATTTTCTATCTCTGTCCATCTGTTGATTAAAACCACTTAAGAAAGTCACCACTTCCATTCAGGCAGGTTTACACCACCATCAACTCACCACAACACCGACAACCTCCATGTCACGGAAGTCCAAGAGTCAGATCTCAATGTATTTGAACTTGGTATGGGGCAACTATCCAGACACAGGCAGAACTACAGCCCCACTGCTTGTTTGAAACTGTGTTTATAAATGGCCACATTTCTGAATCCTCCGAGAGTCTTCTCCAACCACAGACATTCCTTGCAGTCTGTTTCCCTCCTCCACAGAATGTGTAAATTAAAGAATTAATCATGACCGCTGCAGGTGGGCAGGGGTGGGACTGGGGCATGTTCCCTCTCCAGAAAGTAGGCCAGTTTTCATTCTTATTGGTGACTGACGTATGTGCCCACCCAACCCCCCATGAAGGCACACTGGAAGAACATAATCTAGTCTCCACCAGGCACCACACACAGCCCTAAAGATCATTGTGGTACCCACATTGGAGGCATCTCTGGTGTCCTCCATGCTCCCAGAATGCCACCAGACCCATGGTGGCTCCCTTGAGTCAGTCTTAGATCCTGGTTCTCATAGACCCTAGCCTGTGTAGTCCATGTCCCCCGGTGATGCTGGTATTTAAGTGAACAATTGTCTAAGCTCATTTGTACTCCAAA
This sequence comes from Peromyscus nudipes, assembly GCA_902168325.1. Lineage (NCBI taxonomy): Eukaryota > Metazoa > Chordata > Mammalia > Rodentia > Cricetidae > Peromyscus > Peromyscus nudipes. The sequence goes on along the minus strand of CABHPH010122773.1, from coordinate 29,290 downwards.
GCTCTAACCTGGTGCTCTTGCAGCTGATCCTCCTTGGACTTTACCTCTGAGAGGCAGAGAAAATGGGTAGCAGTAGTGGGCCTTTCGAGGCAGTTTGAGATCGGGGATTCCCAACGTGTGGATGACTGTCAAATACCACCTCCATTTAACTGCCCAGGCTCATTAATAGCTCCAAATATCCTCCTTTCATGTGAATTAACAGGAATTTTAATAATAAAAATGAGAACTCTCAATATGTATTTTTCTCTCTGTTTGATAAAAACTAATTCATTACAATATTGTAATTAGTCTCCTCCCCATCTTTACAGATACGGCAATGGGGGCATACCTAGGGAATTGAAAACCTGAGTGTCAGCAATGAGACTAAAACTAAGCTGGGCCAGCACACAGCCAGTGCCCTTGACTACCAGCATACCCTGCCTCTTGCTTGGCCTGAAGGTTTATATCTACCAATTAAATATGACATTCCGGACTGACTTTCCTGACTTAGTTGATAATAAAGATTTTTTAATATACAAAATCTCAATAATATCAGAGCTAAAAGATTGGGAAAGATAGAACATTTTTAATGTAATTGCTTTTCAACAGAAGCTGAGAGAATTTGGCACCCTGATAAGTACTACTGATATAAATTTGACACCCTGAGTCGTCAGTGACTGGGAAGTTAGCAGAGAATTTCTGCACATTTGATTTTGTTCTCTTTATCATGGCATAGCTTGGACAGGGCCATCATTTAGATAGGGGTAACCCCTTCAAATAAGCAATTTCTAAAGATTAGCGAGTGATTTGACTATTACTGCAAAGATTTAATGAATCATGTGCACTAAAATGGTGTCATGTGACAGAATTATAGCATAGCCCGTGGAGCGTAATTAGAAAATAAAGAGGAGCTTGGAGTGTTGCTCAGTGGTAGAGCATGTGCTAAGCATGCATGAGGCCCTGGCTTCAATCTGAGTGGTGGGGAGGGAATCCCTTCATGTTATAGACTTTAACATTAATATTTTACTATGCTGGTGGTTAGTGTTGAGTGTCCCTTCACCTTTTACAAGAATTTGACTCAGCCCTAAAAGGTTTTCAATTACTGTTGATGCATAGCCTCTTGTGCCCTTCCTAGCTCACCACAGCACCCTCTCTGGTTTTTGCTGTTGTTGTTGCTGTTGTTGTTGTTGTTGTTGTTGTTTTGCTTTGCTAGTTATTCTTCCTTTCCCTAGTCTCCAAAGTGCAATGTGCTCTAGGCTCAACGCTGGGTCCTCTTTTCTTCTTGATCTGATCTCCCTTGATCATCTCATCCAATACCATGGCTACAGTCCATGCACACATTGGATACTTGAAAATGTGTATCTTTGGGCTTACCTCTTTCCGGACACCAAACCAGTATGTGTAAATGGTTCCACTTAGTTATCTTAAACCTATATTTAAAATTCAGCTTTAAAATATGTGTATATGTGTATATGCCTGAGTCTATTTATGTGCACCATGTGAGTGCAGGAACCTTTGGAGACCAGAAGAGGGTGTCAGATCTCCTGGACCTGAAGTTATAGATAGTTATGGGCCATGCAACACGGGTGCTTGGAACAAAATCCATGTCCTCTGCAAAAGCAAAAACTTCTATAACTAAACTTTTGCTCTTATGCAAATTCACACACTCTTTCTCACCTTGGCAAGTGGTGATCTATCCATCTGGCTATTCAAACCGTAAACCTTTGAGTCATTCTGTATTCTTCTATCACATCCCATATCCAATCTGGAAGTGAATCTCCTACGATCTGTTTTCAGACCTGATCTGTTTTCAACCCTGACCACCTCTCATCATCTCATCACATGGATAATTTTTAGTGTCTGCCTAATGGTCTCCTGCTCTGCATCACTGACTCTTAAGCAGTGGTTTCCTTAAGATATGAGGCACACCAATACAATCTACAAGACAAGATGCTCCAGTGTCTACCATTGAACACCCCCCACCCCCGCCACCGCCACCGCCTGGCTGTGTCACTTCTCTCCTCCTCCCCTAGAAGGTTCTCCCTCCTTCTCTTGGCTTCAACCATGCTGATGCCCTTTTTGCCCCCATGTAGATGGCAGACACACTGCTGTCTCGGGAGCTTTCATCATCCAGCCTCCTCCCTCATCTATCCCCCGATTCCCTCCCTCGCCCCCTTTAGCCCTTTGCTCAAACTTCACTTCTTCAGTCTCCCATTGCTGATGCAACAGGACACTTTGTGTCTTAAAATGATGTGTATTTATCATCGTATAGCTCTGCAGCTGAGGGATCTCAGAGGTCAAATATCAAATGGCCATTGCCTTCCTTTGGCGGTCACTGCTTTGCCTTTCTAGAGGCTGCTCATATTGCTTCACTCCAGGTCCTTTGCTCTACTCCTAAAGCTGGTAGCGTAACATCTTCAATTTTTTTTCTTTATCAGATTCCATAGTCACACTTCTGTTTCTGAATCTGACTCTGTTGGTATCTCATGCAACAACACTGGGCTCACCTGAATGACACATAATCCCATCTCATGGACTTTAATCTGGTCACCTGTTCAAAGGCTCATTTTCCATGGACAGTAACATAATGTCTTAGTTAGGGTTTCTACTGTTGTGAAGAGATACCATGACCACGACAACACTTATAAAGAAAAACATTTGATTGGGGCTTATTACAGTTTCAGGGGTTTAGTCCATTATAGCCATTGTGGGAAGCATGACAGCAAGCAGGCAGACACAGTGCTGGAGGAGGAGCTGAGAGTTTACATCCAGGCTGGTGCTGGAGAAGGAGCTGAGAGTTTACATCCAGGCTGGTGCTGGAGAAGGAGCTGAGAGTTTACATCCAGATCAGCAGGCAGCAGGAAGTGAATGTCACACTAGGCTTGCTTGAGCATTGAGATCTCAAAGACCGCCCCCTAGTGATACATTTCCCCCAACAAAGTCACACCTACTCCAACAATGCCATACCTCCTAATAGCGCCACTTCCTATGAGCATATAGGGGCCATTTTCTTTCAAACTACCATACATAGATAGTCACAGGTTCTAGGAATAAAGACATGGGTATTTAGGGGATTACCATTCAGCACCCCACAGTGAACTAGTTAATAGTCATTTCCAACTGAAATATTTAACTTTATGAATCCTATTCCCTTGCCAAGATCATGTTGTTTCTGCTTTAATTTTCCCCTATGGCATTCATCACCATTTCACACACATTACAGACTAGATTATAAATCTATCTGTTTAAGGGTAAGTGGACATTTATATTTTTATTTACTACCGTATATAATCTGCAGTTTATAGAAGACTAGCTAGAACATAATAAGTACTCAGTAATTGTCTGTTGAATAAGTAGAAAAGACACTTCATAAATAACAACACAGACCGAGACCTACAACTGGAATCTGCTAATAAAATGTACATGTAGAAGATACTACTAGAACTGGTCACAATCTTGTCTCCCTTATGGTACATGAAAGACTACACTTTTAGCACACTTGCAGTTAGCTGGGATCATTTAACTAGTTCTGGCTACCAATATATGACAATGAAGGATTCATGTCAAGTCTAGTCTGCAGCAATAAAAAGACTTTTCTCAGCCGGGCGTTGGTGGCGCACGCCTTTAATCCCAGCACTCGGGAGGCAGAGGCAGGCGGATCTCTGTGAGTTCAAGGCCAGCCTGGGCTACCAAGTGAGCTCCAGGAAAGGCGCAAAGCTACACAGAGAAACCCTGTCTCGAAAAACCAAAAAAAAAAAAAAGAAAAAAGAAAAAAGAAAAAGACTTTTCTCTCTTCTCTATCTCTGGCCCATGCTGAAACAACCAGAGATGGGTCATTTCAGGTGACACAGTGGCAGATGGCAACACTTTAAAAATTATATTTATCCATTTTATTTTATGTGGAAGTATTTTGCCCGAGTGTATATATATGTGCATCGTGTGTGTTTGGTGCCTGTGGAAGCCAGAAGAGAGTATCAGATCCCATGAAACTGGAGTTACAGATGATTGTGAGCTACCATGTGGGTGCTGGGAATCGAACCTGGGTCACTGCAAGAGCAGCAAGTACTCTTAACCACTGAGCCACCTCTCCAGTCTCAATGGCAACATCTTTGATAGTCTGGGTCACTAAGAGAAGAGTCTGTGTGAAGTGGAGCCTTCACTCCATTCCCACCACCAAAGCAAGACATGTCATGCAATCATTAAATCAGCTTTTGTTGCAGTAACGTGTTGAAATTGGAATGGGGATGTAGCTCAGTCAATAGAGTGCTTGCCTAGAATGCGCAGGGCCCTGAGTTTGATACCAAGCACCAAATAAACCAGGCAAGACAGTGCATGCCTGTAATCCTAGCACTCAAGAGGTAGAGGCAGGGCAATGAAGAATATAGTGTCATCCTTAGCTACATAGCAAGTTCGAGGCTTGTAGCTTGAACGTAGGCCAGTATGAACTAGTGAGACACTTTCTCAGAAACGAAGCGATCAATTGGCCAAATAAGAGAAGATAGATCCCAGGATAGACTCAACTGACTCTACTACAAAAGTGTACAAGTTCTACCTTTGATTTCATTGTGAAGATTAAAAAAAGAAATAAGACGATTTAAAACAAACTCTGGATTGTTATCAGAACATAATTAGTCTATTGTGATTAATGCAGCTTGCATTACTAAAAATTGGATGCCCTTGCAAAACACAACCCAAAATATATGCTGCTGACTTTGCAGACGGCCATTGGCAAGGAAACTGATATCTGAGGCTAGAAAGGTTATGATTCATGTGTCATATGGCGACCCAGTATTTAGCAAAACTGTCACTCATGTAACTTAGGAAGTAGATTGTTGTGTGAGTGAGACAAAAGCTCAAGGGAAAAATAGGATGTTAGAGGGTTTGCTTTGTGATATTTGTCATGTTTGGCTTGGTATTAGAAGAAATAAGCCCAGGGAAGAATTTCCCAATTTAAAAGCAGAAATGAAAGGAAGTGGAGATGTGTAAGGATTGACTCTTTGCAGGACTGAAAAAGCCAATTGCTTCTATACCCCCAAATAGTAAAATTTAAGTCTGAAAGCAATTTTAAGGCAGATGCCAATAAAATCTCTCAGCAGATTATATTACCTAAGGGCAGGGATCAAATTAAGGATATATTGCACAGTAAATCTTTTTCAATTCTATGAAATTACTCATGGCAGATATTAAGGGCAAAATTTGTCTGCAGAAGTATGGTAGCCTGGAGAAAGAAACTGTGAGAGTGAAAATACAAAGAAAACAAGCCAGATAGGAGAAATTTGTCTCAAAAAGAACTACCAGCTTTCTCTTTTACTTCTCTTCCTTCCCCTTCCTGGAGAAAATGATCTTATGCCCTGAGGTAGATAGAAGGGGGACCTCTGTACCTGGTACAAGAGTTGGGGAGCCTCAGTGTCCCCAGAGGAGAGAGATGGAACCTGAGCGCAGTCAAGAGGGCTTCTGCATTAGACAACTACATCCTACATCCTACTACCTACGTCCAAGCTGAAATGTGGGGAGGAGGTGGCCCAGAGGAAGGATGCTGAGGAATCCCTGGGCAAGTGATGTTAGAACCAGAGGAGGGTGAAGAGAGATTCCTCCTGAGTGGATGAGCTGGTGGGTTGTCAGAAAAGATACACATGGAAAGTCAGAGCCCATGTGTCCTGAGAGAGCAGCTGTGGAGAAGTGGGACAGGACCTGGGCACAGGATGACAAAGGCTGGAAAGGACGAAGAAGCTCACCGTGTACACAATGCCTTATCATAGAGCCTAGTAGATAGACAGCAGCGGTGATGGCAGCCAGGCAGGTGAGAAAGGGGTCTTACAGTGGTGGGTCATGAGTATCAAGATTAGAGCATCCACAGCACCAGTGCAGACTGGACGGGAGTTTGATTAAAAATATCGAGAGGGGCTGGGAAGAGGGAACAGTTGGTAAAGCGGTTGCCTTGTAAGCATGAGGACCTGAATTCAGTCTCTCAGAAATAAAAGATAGGCATGGTAGAGTACACCTGCAATCCTGGAGATAGGGAGGTAGAGGCAAGCAGATCCATAGGGCTTCCATGCCAGCCAGCCTAGCCTAATCAGCAACTTCCTGGCCTATGAGAGACTCTGTCTGAAAAGAAAATCAGGGTGTATATGGTTCCTGGGGAGCAATACCTGAGACTGACTTCTGGCCTCCACATGCACGCTCACTCATGAGTACCTGCACACAGATGGGCTATACAACAAACACACACACACACACACACACACACACACACACTAGTGAGTAGGGTGTTCATGAAAGGAAGGAGCAGCAGCAATGGATGGTGATGACAGAGCTCTGTGGTGCATCTATGTGAACTTAGAAATATACATACATTCTTTATATTTGCACATATGAGCTCCCTACCCATACACACATATGTACACACACATACTGCTCTGAGAGAAAGCCTAGGGACAACAGTATTCAAATAGTAGTGGACATGCCAGGTGCCTAGATCATAGCCCCTAAATACATAATACTAAAGCTACATTACATGTGTGTGCATAAGTTTGTGGAGACTAGAGGTCCACCTCGGGTATTATTCTTGGGTGTTTTGTTTTGTTTTGTTTTGTTTTGTTTTGTTTTGTTTTGTTTTGTATTGTTTTGTTTTGTTTTGTTTTGTGAGTTTCTTTGGTGTGTGTGTGTATATGTGTTTGTTTTTAAATTTTTATTATTTTATTTTATGTGTATGGGTGTTGTGCACTACTTCTGTGCCTGGTGCCCCTAGAGGCCAGAAGAAGGTGTCAGATCACCTGGCACTGGAATTACAAATTGTGAGCTGCTGGGAGCTACTAAGAATCGAACCCTGGTCCTTTGGAAATGCAGCCAGTGCTCTTAGCTGCTGAGCCATCTCTCCAGCCCCTGTTTGTTTTAATTAAAGGTTCTAGGCATAAAACTCAGGTCTCCCTGCTCTCACAGCAAGCACTTTACTGACAGAAACATCTCTCCAGCCCTGTTACCTACTTTTCATATCTAATTTTAGAGTTGTCCCTTTCCATAAAATCTAGAGGTCACAAAATTGACATTCTTAATTCATGCTCACAAGATGTGAAGAACTCCCCACAGGACTGCGGGGAAAAAAAAATAAAAGCATGGCTTACATGGAACTGCATAATTAAAATTTAAATACATTCTTAAACCTTATTTAATTTAATGTACATAGAATAAATCTATAAATAATTATGGCACAATAATTTTATTATTCTGCTTTAAATTCTTATGAATATTTATTTGTAGAGAAAGGGTAACTTCCTAAAGTTATCCACCTAACACAATTTCTCTTCATTTTATGAAAACTGCTCATTTGTACTCATTTATTTAGCTATTTTGAACTTTTAAATTATTGTATGCATCAAGTGAACAGCTTTCATAATAATTGCTGTTCCATTTTATAATTACAATAATAAATATTCCTTTGCATTTTTAATGGGCTGAGAATTTTCATATATAAGTGTGTATAAAGCAGCGAGGTCTGGGAGCACATGCTTTCAATCCTAGCACTCAGGCTGAGGCAGAAAGACGGTGAGTGGGAGGCAGCTTGTGCTCCACAGTGAGTTCCCAGCCCACCTGGACTGGACTGTGAGCCTCTGTCTCAAAAGCAAAACAAAACAACCACAGCAAAACCAATGAAATGTGCAGATGCAAAGGGACCCAGGGACAAAAAGGGAAGCAGAATCCACAGACAGAAGTAGGGAGAGGCACCCCTTTTCCTAGTTTCGATAAACAAGATTTATGCTTGCTAAATAGAAATTTTGCCTAAGGTATTTGCTCATACAGCAGATTTTGAAAACTAATGGGAAAGAGATGAAGGGTCACCATCACCACCGAGACTCTTCTTATGTCTGTTACTTATTGATTTCTTCTGCCTCAATCAAGACATGTGACCCACCTGAGCCTCATCCATAAAAGCAGGCAATACTGTCTACATTAATAAATGTAAAAAGTGCATGGACATCTTGTAAATTCTTAAGGTCTGCACAGAACAAATTGATTAATTGATTTACAATACTCTTCTTGGTTAACTTCTTCATTACAATACCTCACTCTATTTTGATCATTCTCTCACCCCTCCAATTTGTTTGAAACTGTTTTGACCACAATTACACATGATATTATAAAAGCGAATACTAACAGTTCTAGTTACAATCTTTGTTTCCTCATCAGCACACTGAAATTGGCAGTTAAGAAAGGCCAGGGCTGAGTTTCCTTATCTAAAGTAACATGGTACACATGATCCAATCTGAGGACCTACAATTTGAGGATCCTCTAGGTGCTCTTCCCCCTCTCTCAGAAATCAGACCCCACCCCACCCCTGCTTCCCAGCTGATGAGCTAGGTTTGCTAAGCACTTGTAGCTCTCAGAGTTGAGTCTTCCCCTTCCCTCTTTTGGCTTCAGTCCAGCCTCCAGATCCAAGGCAGCCTTGAATGACCACAGATAGATCACACGGTATGGAACTGTCCTCTCCCCCACGGGAAACCTAGAAGAGCTGTTTCCCCAGAACTGAATGGACCTGAGAATCTTTCTCTCCCTTCAGGACACAATCACAGTTGCCTAGAGCTGTGCTGTTAAAATTCTCCTAGTAAATCATGGGACCAACAGGCAAGATGTCTGTGTTCAGGATTCACTCCACTGTAACACCAAGACTGTGGGATGCGGCCTTTCTACTGCTGCCATCCTGTCTCAACAGCATCTATTTGATGATTCCCTGTAGACAAAAGCATCCCTCTGGGAGTGTGGAAGGCCAGGCAAGAGTTCTAGGACACTGTGGGAGCAAAGTATCTGGGATCAAACACACTAAAGAAGCTAGAGGTGGTTTCACTTCACCTTTTCCCTAGACAGCACAGCCAGCTGAACAATATTGAACTACCCCAGCGGTGTGGGTCCAAGAGGTCCACTTCTTCCTCTCCCCACATGGTGTACTGTAATGGAACAAGTATTTGAGACAGGCTGAGAGTGGGGGAGAAGGTTCACTGAGCTGGGAATCCACTTCTGTTGCCACATTGCATGATGTTCCCCAGATAATAGATCATTTCTATCTCTGTCAAAGGAGGTTTTGAGTTCCTGAGTTTCTCAATTAAGTCTATTTTTTTTCTCATCCAGAGAATGAAAATAAGCAGGATAGAAACTGCTTCCTGGATTGTTTAGCATTGAAACAAGGACAACTCACAGAGTGTTCAGCAGAATGACTTTCTCCTCTATAACAACCCAAGTGTTGAGGTCTGGGCTCATCCAAGGCTTTCCCTACAGCCCTTATTCATGGAGAAGAATCATAGCTCCTTCTCAAACTCTGGAGCACGTTTGACTGAGCCAGTAACAGTCTGGGGCCAGGACCTTGGGAGCTTTTCTCTGAGGCCCTGATGGAGATGGAACACAGCTGCTTCTCAAAACCAGGTATATGCTTGGCCGAGCCAGGAATGGCCGGGTGCCAGGGTCTTGGAGCTGTGACTTCAGATTCTGAATCTAACCCTTGCCACCATGTGGGGCTGTGGTTATCTATCTCATGGCCACTGTGCGCTCAGTCTGTACTGCTCTTAAGATACTTGGGTTTCCTCTGTGCAACATTGTTACATTAGCTTCTCACTGTCATTGTCCCATTGTGTGATAGTTTCTGCTGACCTCGTCCCCCTTCTCCCCTGGAAATAGAGTATAAGATGCTGTACTTCTTAGTAAGCTTCCTTGTCATAAGATACAGTTTGTGCGAGACCTCCTGATCCCAAATTTACCTGTTCCCTTATCTTTGATCTCCTGGTCCTTTCTTTCAGGACCCTGTTACTGAAGAACGACCTGCTGCTGGTCCAGGTTGCCTGGGAATGTTGCCTGTAATATTTGTAAGTTGTATTTTAAACCAACTTTAATGCTTTATTAAGACTATTTTAACCTTTGCTACAGAAATGTGTTGCAATGTTTCTTTTTCAGCTAATTCTTTCATTGTTAATATCAGTTCGTATCCCAAAGACATCTCTACCTCACCCTCTGTGAAGGGGATTTGAAGCATTAGTCAATATTGAGGAAGACAGGCCTGAGCAGCAGATGATTTCAGTGGAGAAGGGATTGGGGTATTACTGATATCAGCAGAGATGAGTTTAGGGCATTAGCTGATATTAGTACTGAAAGAACTGGTTTAAAAGGAAAACAGAGTGCTAAAATTCTAGGGCAAAGATCGAAACTGGACTATTGTCAGAACATAGAAAATAAGAGAAATCCAATTGTATAAAGGAAGAAACAAGTTTTACAATGTGTGTATGTGTGTGTGTGTTCTAGGAAGGAGTGCAAAAGTCAGAGAAATCAATACCTTGTAAATTGCTAGCACTCAGAGGTTGGCAGGTTATCACTTCCAGAGAAAGGACGCAGTAAGCAGGTTTTAGAAGCCTTCGGTCCAGCAGCACCACAAACTGGCCAATGGCGCGCCTGCAGGAATGCTCAGCTACAGTTTCAGTAGACAGAAACAGTGTTTCCTACAGAGGCTTGGGAAAGGGTGCTCTGCCTAATTTCCTCTTCTAGACTCTCTCCCCATAAATGCCTGCTACATGTTTTTCCACTGTGTTGGGCAAAGTATTTGCCATTGTACGTAAGGATGACAACGAAAATGAGGATGATGGTGATGAGGACAGTGATGAGGACAATAATAAGGATGCTGATGGTGGTGATGATAACGGAGACGTTAACGATGCTGGTGACGAGAATGAAAATGATGGTGGCGGCCATGGTGAAGATAGTGGTAATGGTCATCACTATAATTACTGACGTCCTGAATATCTACGGATCCCCAGGTATCAGCCCAAGATAGGTGCAGTTGATACCTCATTTCAGTCCCGTGTTACTGCTATGAAGTGGGTACAACCTGAGCCTTAGGACTTTGCCACTGAAGAACCCATGCTCAGAGAGATGACGTGATCTGCCCATATTCTCACAGCGACTAAGTAGGTATGGGATATGTGAACTTGTCTTATGTGAGAGGACAACATGTTCATCGATAAGATAATAGAAACTCTTCTGTAAAAACAAAAAACAAAAAATAAAAAACTGGGAGATGAAAACAGTTACTGAGGTGTGGATTTGAGAAGAACTCAACAGGAAAGAATAAAAAGATAAACCTTTTTTCTCTTGGAAATGAAGATCAGATTTGGAGCACTTCCATAGAGAACATGCTGAAAAAAAAAAAAAACCTTACCCTGCGTTCAGAAATACTAAGCAAAGGTCTCTCAGCACAAGAAGAGAAAGATGTTCAGTGACTACTAGCACCACGCTAGTAGAGGCAGGTGTTTATTCGTCAGAGAGGCCACCAAACTTGCTGAATCAACTAGATCACAAGGATACAAATAACACAGGACAGATATAACAGACTCTCAAATTAGAGGTTATGAACTCTTATTACCACCCACTAGTAGCTATAGCTTTAAAGGTGAACAATATAAAAACTGGAATTTTTAATACGTAAACAGTGTATGGGAAAGTGAATCATTAGTCACACACCCAGTGTTGGCAAAACATCTCTGGTTCTCTGAGCTATGACCAATGACATTACCAGAACAAGAAAGGAACGGTGGTGTATTGTTTAATAACGAAACCCAGAGAAGCAGAAAACCCATGCCCCCTAAAATGTCAACTATTGAATACCTTGTTGAAGAATAACTGAGGTTTTGGTTTCCACAGTCACTTGAGGCAGGATTGACCCATTCCTTATCTCTTTGCAAGCATTTATTAAAAATAGACTAGGAAAATTAAAATAGAATAGACACATGCTTACATAAAACAAATACATAACCAAGAAACACCTGACATTATGGAAATTCATTACAAAAAAAATGCAGTCCTGAACTCAACCGATGGTTTAGAAAAGAATTAAGAGAAAAAAAAAACAGAGGAATAGTGCTCAGGTAAGAAATGAGTGAAGTATGTGGGCAGGGCCAGCTATAAAGGTCTAACTGATAGGCTGCATGGCGAATGAATGAAACCATGGCAAGCTAAGAATTTCTTGAGAGTGCAAAAAGACAGTTAACAGAAAAAAGGGAATTGATCTAGCTACTTTGAAATCTATCCAATGGGAGAATCATAAAAACAAAACGAAGACAGTACTCTTAGTTTTGCTGTTGCTATTTTTAATAGACTTAATTCACTTTTCTTGTATAGAAACCCTCATGTGATGGCCACAGCTAGAGCCTGGGTCCTCTGAACAGAGAACCCGGTGTGGGTTTTTACAAGATGGTCAGTGAATTCCTGATAAGGAGATTTGGTGAACACAGTCTCTTTCCAGAGGTTGGGGTCAGGTAGCTGTAGGTCTTGGAGATGGCACGAAAGGTGGCCTTGGCAAAGTTGCCCAGGGTGACAGCGCAGCCCCTGGCTGATGTGTAGCGGTCATCAATACCGGCCATAAGCAGCAGCTTCTTGGGCACAGGAGCAGAGCCGATGCCAGTGCCTCTGGGGACAGGGATGAGACACACCAACACAGAGCCACAGCGGCCTGTGACTTTGCATGGAACAGTGTGGGGCTTGCCAATCTTGTTCCCTTGGGGACAATGGAATGCTTGGCCAAGATGATGGCCCCTCAGATGGCACTGGCTACCCCTTTGGATCACTTAACACCAAGACCAGTGTGAACATTAGAGTCCTTAGTACCAACAAAAACCTTGAACCTGGTCTGCTGGCCAGCCGGAGTCTGCTTATTCACAGGCATGATCTTTAGAATCTCATCCTTTAGGGATGCGCCCAGGAAAAAAATCGATAATCTCTGCTCCCTTAATGGGCAGGAAGAACAGGTAGCGCTACTCCGGGGACTTGATCTTCATGTCCTTAACCAGGTGCCCAGCTTGGTGACGAGGATCCACTCCTGGTTCTCAATTTTACCTCCATGAGTCCTGCGGCCTCGATCACGGCTGGCCTCAATCACGGCTGGCCTCAGTCACGTCCACGGCCCCTAAAACCGCTGCGGAATCATCCGCAGAAGCTGCCCCAGCCTTCCAATCCTGGGCCACCGGGTCCTCCGGTCCCTCCGGCCCCTCCCACTGCACCAGCGTCATCCACTCTTTGGTGTTTTCCCAAAGAAGTACTCCTAAGTTTTGAAGAGAATATTTGCATGATTCTGGTACAGTGAATCCTGGTTGGGATAAAAGATTTTGATGAATCAAAATGAACATGCCCTTGGGAGTTTAGCCAGCTTCCCGTTGCTGTGACAGAACGCTCGAGGTAAGCAACTTATAAGGAGGGAAGTCGTATTTTGGCTCACAGTTTCCGAGGTTTGAGCCTGTGCTTAGTTGACCCATTAGCAGGCTTGGAGAGCAGTACACAGTTGGGAGTGTGTGCTGGGAGAAGCTGCTGGCCTCATAGAAGCTGGGGGGCAGCACCCTTCTATCTCCTACACCTCCCCCAAGGGCACACACCCAGTAACTTAACCTCAGTTCACTAAGCCAGCCTCTTACTACCCACCAGTAGTGTCAGAAGCCTTCAGCACAGGGACCTTTGGGAGATAGTTAATATCCAAATCGTGAAACTTCAGTACTTGAAAATAAAATCAAAGCACATCAGTGTGTGGATCAGATTTCCAAGGCAGCACCTTCAGAGGTGAGGTTTGCAGACAGGTTTATTGAGAGTTTCTCCTGGAATCGACACGTGTCAGAAAGTAGGGGAAGGAGGATTGGGCAGGAGGAGAGGCTGGTAGTGAAGGACTGCATGGCGGCCCTTCAAAGACCATTTAACAAAATCCTAAACATACAAAACTATGGTATCACAAAGCCTTTTTTATCGCAAGGCCCAGGAACTGATTGCCAGGGAAATAAGGAAATACTGATTATGGGAGTTGTCTCACAAGGAGATTATTGGTAATGCATTTGTCAACATGCATTTAATTATGTAATTTCAAAGTTATTGTTATATATGGATTGTATCTAAAATAAAATTTGCATGAAAGAGGAACTCTGAAAAATAATAGCAGGAAAAACATTGACGTATCAGTCTTGGTTTGTTAACACGTGTTTCAGAGAATGGAGTGACCACATTTTGATGTGTCTGGCACAGGCCCATCTGTCTTTCCGCATGCTGTTGAAGTAAGTGATACAAAGAGACTCCATGTACCCCTTAACCAGTTGTGGTGATATATTTTACACACAGGATCTTGACAGTGAGACAACATACCAATCTTAACTCCATATTTGTTCAATTTTACTTGTACATGTTTATATGTGTGCACACATGCGTGTTTTCAGCTTCATATAATTTTATGTGTGATTGTTTGCATATCTACCAAAAATAATCTCTTGTCTATTCTCCATTTTAATAATTTTGCCATCTCAGAAGAGTGTTACATAGATAAAACTATATTATGTAAGTTTTTAGATTATCTGTTTGTTTGTTTGTTTGTTTGTTTTTTCTGATCTGCATGATTCTATGGAGATTTCCCTGAATTCCTTTGCAGTGGAAAAAGATGGATCAATGAAGCTCATTGGCCGGCCAGTCTAGCCAAATCAATGAGCTTTTGTTTCGTTGAGACACTCTGTCTCAAAACCTAAAGGTGGAGAGTGATCAAGGCAAGATACTAGACAGCAACATCCGGCTTCTATATGTACACACACATGTTCATATACCCAAACTAACAAGTACATACAACACACACACACACACACACACACACACACACACACACACACGGGTGTGCACAAAAGTAAAGAGAAAAGAAAACAGCAAACCACCAACCTTTTCTCCAGTTTCCACTAGCAGTGTACAAAGCAATCCTCCCCAGAAGCCCTCTCTCCGCCGCCCCTCCTCCCATTCTTCCTCTTTCTCAAGCTTCCCTTCATCAGTTTCAGCTGTTCTGCGTGCAGAGACGTGTTGGCGCTGTCTTAACTTCCACTTCCCCGTCGGCTAGTTGAGCATCAATCCTTGTGGTTCTCTACTAACTACACATGTATACTTCACCCATATCTATCCATAGCTCCCGGAATGTTTTAAGAGGATTGCTTGTTTTTATTTCTCTTTTTCATTTTTAGAAACAGGAAATAGTGATCTATTCCCGAGGAAAGAAAGATGTTCAATGGAGGCAGAGGGACTCGGATATTGAAATGAGTAGACTTCAAATTGTTCCAAATTACATAAAGAAAAAAAATATGCTTATAGTACATAAAATAGAAAACACCAGCACAGAAATAGAAAGTGAGTTTCAAACAGAAAATTTAGAGCTTAGTTTCTTTAAAAAATAAAAAGGCTACTGGACACAGGTGCCATTGAGATGACTCAGCAGGGAAAGGTGTTGGCCACTGAGCCAGACTGCCTGAGTTCAAGCCCTAGAGCCTACATGGTGGAAGGGGCGAACTGATTCCCGCAACTTGTCCTCTGACTGCTACACACGTGCCATGGTTTGCACACACACATACACACACACACATACACACATACACACACACACCCCAAATGTCTTACTTTGTTTTGTTTTTTATGTGATACAACAGTTTTATTATAAAGGTATTAGTAATTTTTAATATATTTTAATTAAAGTATAATTACATGATTTCTACTCCGCCCTCTCCTCTCTCCAGAACCTCCCCTGTCCCCTCTCTTCAATCTATACAATGTGTCCTCCATTCTCAAATTTATAGCCTCTTTTTCTTTGATTATTATTGTTACATATATTTGGGACCCTATCTCAAAAAACAAACATGGAGCCGGGTGGTGGTGGCGCACGCCTTTAATCCCAGCACTCGGGAGGCAGAGCCAGGCAGATCTCTGTGAGTTCGAGGCCAGCTTGGGCTACCAAGTGAGTCCCAGGGAAGGTGCAAAGCTACACAGAGAAACCCTGTCTCGAAAAACTAAAACAAACAAACAAACAAACATGGAGAGTGATGTAGAAAAGAGAGGCACACAGTATATAAATTCAACTTGTTGGTTCTGTTTCTGTTGTTTGTGTGTGTGTGCGCGTGTACAGTTCAGGGCTGACCACTTTGTACTGGAAAGCCAGTCAGAAGGCTCATCCCTGGGAGAAGCTAATTCTCCTTCTCTCAGCAGTCATTAGTTGCCTACAGTTCTTTTTCTAGGAGTGAGACCCCACGAGATTTTCCCCTTCCACATTAATATGTCTGTCGATACTGCCATTCTTCTGGTCTTGTTTATACACATATTTCTAGAAGAGACTGTTTGACGGCAGACTTCCTGGTCCTCTGGTTCTTAAAATCTTTCTGCTTCCTCTTTCTCTGTGTTCCCTGAGCCATAGATTCAGGAGCTGTGGTGTGGATGTCTCTACTAGGGTTGGGCTCCACAAGATATGTTGATCTCTTCATTGTGTCCAGATGTGGTTTCCCGCAAAGGTCTCCATTTGCTGTAAAGAGAAGCTTTTTGGATGTGATAGCTACAGTTGTCTGTGGGTATGATGAAATTCAGAATTTAGTTGGGTATTGTGCTGGTCTAGCAAAGTGATAGCAGTAGGTTCTCTCCTAAGATCCATGCTCTTACTAGCCTCAGAAAGCTAGCTAGGTTTCTAATGCCAGGCATAATTTCACTCCTGTTCAGTGGGCCTTAAGGGCAATGATAGAATAAAGATAATGGAGATTTTTTAACTTGAATATAAACTGATAGAAATCAATAAAACTGGTAAAAAAAAAAAAGAGCTCCAGAAGAGGAGTAGAAAGAATAAAGGAAAAATCATAAAAAGCAAGCTTATTGAGATAGCTCAGTGGTTAAGAGCATGTAGTGCTCTTGCAGAGGACCACACTTCAGTTCCTAACACCCACATCAGACAACTTCAGCTCCAAAGGACCCGACACTCCCTTCTGGTTTCCATGGGCACCTCATGGCGCATGTACTAACTCCCACACAGACAGGTGTGCATGCAGATGTTAAAAATAAATAAATAACATAAATATCCTAGACATAGAAAGTCCTACATGAATAGATTTTGGAGATTTTACAGAGACTTGGAGAGGACATACTTAAAGTAAACTTCTTGTGCATATGATAGTGCCTGCTGAAAATGAGAAGGTGTTGGAAGCAGTCAGAAAAGATAAAGGATGTAGCAAGTGAGCAATGATTCAAATGCCAACTGACTTCTTTAAATATGGGAGCTGGGAAATAGAATACCAAGCAGTATCTGAGGATCTTTCAAAATGTTCTTTAAAAAAAAAATCTATTTCTTCCAAGAGGTATCTGTGAATACAATTCTATACACAGCTGAAACGTCTGTCAGTGGAGGTAAAGCATTTTCAGATAAAAGCAGCTAGGGATTTGCTGTCAGTCGACCTACCTTGCAAGGAACACTAGATTGTAATTTTTATTGTTAATTTCTTTCTAATCTGATCTTGAGTCTCTCTGTCCAGAGTGACCATAAGCCAAGATATGGACTCATTTGGTGAGCCTGTTGGGGCAGGAAGAGGTGCCTGTGAGTATTAGTAGGACCCAAGGAGGGCTTGAATGAAGAATTCATGCAACTGACTTACTCACAGGTCACAGAGAGGGTCTGGGTGCTGGCAGGAGACTGCCAGAAAGCACGGAGGCAACAGGAAGCTCCATCAGACAATGGGACGTGATGGGGGTGGAGAGGGTAGGGGGTGGGGAGGGAGCATGTGGGATAATGGCTTTAAGGTCCGAACTTGTTATCTTTTGGGTTTCCTGCTAAGGGTGTGATTTTGTTGCTTTAAATAAAACATTTGTGTTTGGAGAACCTATTAACATGACCATGAAGTTGAGGTTTGTTTCATAATGAGAAGGTGTTGGAAGCTGTGTGGTGTGCTTGGTTTGGGATTAGCGAGACAAGGAACAAACAGGGAAATCATATCCCTGCTGAATGAAGGTGATGGGATGTGATTCAGGCTTTCAACATCTTCTGTCAGGTCTAAAAATGGATCCTAGGGTGATGCACTGTGACACACTTGTTAGAAAGCTCTCTATATGATTATAAAGCATGCTAAAGTTTGAAAATCATGGCTACCAATGATACCAATAGTATCATATTACCAAATTAAAGTAGGTGACTTTTTTGCTACCCATTCTAACTCTAAATTCTGTGATTGCATGACTGCCTTGAATGCAATAAGGAAGTCTAGCTATCTGAGCTGGATCTCAAATATAGTTAGTGCATACTATATACTTCTGTGAATCATGGGTTCAAGAAGTGTGCTGCTCCGTTAAAAATACAATAAAACAGCAGAGAGCTGTAGAGACATTACACTCCTGGCTTCTCCATGACATCTAGCACTGTCATGGCACCCTGAGGGCCATCAGCTTTCAGAGCACCAGGAAGGAAGGATTTCAGAAGACAATATTACTCAAAGGATACAATAAAGCCATGGAAGCCACAGCAGTACTCCTCCAAATTGCTCTGCAAACCATTGCTTGTCAGTAATCGTTAACCAAAAGACCAGGGTGGGGGAGGCAGAGGGACATACGGAAAACAGCTGCATGCATAGGCACCCACTGGGGACAATCACATTTGTTTAAGATCAGGTACAATGTTAGATGGAAAGTTCCTGACTAACACACTCAAGGTTGCTTAAAATACGGGTTTTGTTGTTGTTGTTGTTGTTGTTGTTGTTGTTTATTTGATTTGAGAGAGAGAACATAAAATTAGGTGGGCAGGGAGGTGGGGAGGATCTAGGAGAAATTGGAGGAGGAGAAAGCATGATCAAAATATAGCATAAAAGAATTGTATGTGATAACACACATATTTATTTATTTATTTATTTATTTATTTATTTATTTATTTATTTATAATATTCAGCTTTTTCCAACTTTCTCCACAACATCTTTTTCAAGTACATAGCAGGCCTTGTTCCAGTAACTAGATATAATATCTCAAGTATCTGTTTTAACAGCTTTATTGAATTATAATTTATACATACAAACCTGTCCATACTTGATATGTACAAGTGGATGAATTGGGGCATAAGTTGACACTATCAATGACCCATCACCACAGTTATGATTATAAGTATACCCCCCACCTCCAGAGGTTTTCTCATGCGAAGGGGTTGTTCTTCAGAATATCCCACATCCTGGGTTTTTCTTTTTCCTTTATCATAGTACTATGTAATGTTTTCCTTTACCTTCTAAGTTTCCTATAAAACAGAAATTAAATCTGAAAGCTGTCAGGTTCCAGTTCAAAATTTTGGATAAAAGTACTTCACACCAGAAGACACACAGTAGCAAGATGGACCCATTTCAGAGATGCCAAATGGATCTATCAATAGGTGGCAGCAGCCTGACATCCTTGTTATGTAGATACGCTTCTCCTCTCATGGCCAGGAAGTAATCTGTTGTTAATAGCACCCTGTGGAACTCGTAATTACTTTAGCATCTAATAATGATGATTACATTGGATTGACAAGCTTCAGTTAAGGAGTTAAGACATATGCTGTGCTTTTTCTCATTCTTTCCATGTTTGTTGACTGCAACATTGCTGTTAGAAGAGTTTACCTCCATTAGCAAAGTTTTCTATTCCCAAGAAGCAATTAAAGAGAAAAAAGAGGGTGGTTGGTCACACTGGTAATGTTTACAGCCACATACATGTCTCTGTCCAGTCAGGCTCCTAGCACAGAACCTTAGGCTAGGTGATTCACATGAGTCTAGAGGCTGGGCACTCCAGAGTCAAGGTCAGGTTGATGCCTGCTGAAAGCCTTCTTTCTGACTCATATATGGCCATCCTCTCTAGGTCCTCACATGAACTTAAACCTGAAGGCTATAAGACTCTGCTTCAACATTTTGGATGAAGGTGCATAGTGACAAGATGGAGCTGGGGACCACTCCTTTCATGAGGATACAGATCCCCTTCCTGAACCCTGATGTCATGACCAACCATGTCCCAAAAGGCAACACATCATAATACTGTCACCTTCAGATTAGAGTTCAACTTGCCAAGTTTGGAGGGACACAAACATTCACACCATAAAAGGTCAATACTAGCTGTCTGCAATGATAAATAAGGGAGTGATGGTGGTTACAGCTGCTGCTGCTCAGTGGCTTTTAGGAGTCTCAATTTTAAGGGAGTCCACTGGTTCTTAACCCATCATCTTCCTTCATGAAGAGGATTAAGCATTGTGTATAAAAGCACCCACAGCCTACTGAAAGCCTGAAAACAATCAGGACGGAGGTAAACTAAGTGTTGCCTTGCAGGGGAAAAAAGGAATATTTATGATATTATGGGCAGGGAAGGCGGAAAAGGCCGCAATAAATGTCAACTAGACACTGCAGGAATGGGGAGAGAATAAGGAAATCAAAAGCAAGCATCAAACAGCCTCGGGACCATTTTTACAATGTGCACACAACTTAGGAGAGGGGTGCATGCTGAATTTTGACACTTAGAACTGTTCCATAACTCTTAAAGAAAAGGAAGAAAAAAACAAACTGAGGGGAAGAATGGAGGGAGGGAAGAGGAAGGAGGATGAAGAAAAGAGAGGAGGAGGAAGGGAGGAAGGAAGGAAGGAAGGAAAGAAGTAGGGGAGGGAGGGAGGGAGGGACGGAGGGAGGGGGGAGGGAGGGAAGGGGGAGGGAGGGAGGGAGGGAGGGAGGGAGGAAGGAAGGGAGAAAGGAAGGAAGGAAGGAAGGAAGGCGAAATTCATTGATTTTATGAAATGGTAGTCTTTGCCTTCATTTGTATTTTTTATTATTTCTTTAAAAAAAGGATTATTCTGCTTCTGGTGAAAATTTATATTCTCCAATGTTTTGCTAATAGAAAAAGCAATTCTCCTGTGTGAACCGCTGTCCTCCAGGCATAATGTAGCTATAACTATCCTCATGGGGCATGTGTGGTTACATCCATGAGACCTTCACAAGATCAGACCTGTGGATGGTCTCTCAGAAGCGGGAGATGGGGAGAGTCATTATATATATATATACACATTCACATACACACACACCCTCACCGGGGACCCCAACCACTCCCTCCCTCCTGCAGCTTCCCCCAGCTCAGGAGGTGTTTGAATATATAGCAAGTAAAGGTTAACTGAAGGGGACTGCATTTATGTAGCTTTCAGGAGACTATTACCATTGTGGACTGGGACTTTTTGATGATGCAGCTTTTGGGGGGGGGTCATATAGGCTCCTGTAACCCTTCACCAGGGTCCTGTAAGTGACCCCTCATCCAGGATCCCATAAGTCAATCCAATAAACTCATTGGCTCACCAAACTAAACTTGGGTGGCACCGTTTGCTGTATCATTGGTGCCCTATCCAGAGTGAATGAACGTTTGTTCCTGTCCCAGGAAAAGCAACACAATATCTCTCCAAGCCAAAAAGCACAGTCAGTCAACATTAGGTGGCTGAGGGTGGCAGTTGCTCATTGCTGTGGACTAACGCAAAAACAATAAAACAGCGAACGGAAGCCAAACTGAACCCTTGTTATTTAACTGTAAAAAGCAAAGCTTAATTGCAGGGCTTTATGTCAAATGGTCCATCATAAAGTTGACACTGGTAAAAGGCTTATCGAAGTGTCAGAATAAGCTCGTGTTTAAGGGTGGGGTGGAGGCTGGTAGCTCTGTGAGAGTGCTTGTTCTCACTTCAGTCACCAGAGAAAAGCAAAGGCTGAAGGGCCATCACTGCTCCTCACTACCATCTCCAGAAGGAGTCAAACTGACCCCAATCATCACACCTACACTGAGCACTCAATTCCATTCTATTACCTCTCATTCATCTTATGGAAGATACAGAAATCTAAGCATGAGATTCAGTTACACGGATGAGCACTGGCTGAACATGGCTGTGAGGCAGAGAACACTCCAGGAGCAGATCATGGGCATTTAGAATCTTCATTTCTCGCTATAATTCAGGTTCAGTTCGATTTCACTTCAGCCTTTGCTCCTTCAATCTGATGAGCCCAAAAGTGCAGAAGAATAAAAGTGTTCACCTCATCCCGAGTGCGATAGTGGACCAGAGGCCAATCTAGCCCAAACAGAGAGCCTTAGGTTCAGTGAGAGAACAGAGAATGATAAACGAAGTCAACCTCTGCCTCTGCATGTGCACATAACACACACATTAACATAAACATATATACCTATCGACATACATACATACATACACATTAACAGTACACATATCTACACACATTCACATACACACATACATGTATACACACACACACACACACACACACACACACACACACAAACTGAGCTACCCTGGGGATGTAAGATCAGGGAATGACCACAGGCCAGGGAACCTCAGTTGGTTCTGCCACAGCCCTTGGGTGAGAAAAGGCCTAGACAAGCAGTTGTGAAAGCAGAAGGGCACACAGTAGGAGGCTCTGCTCAAGCCGGGAAGTGCCCAGGGAAAGAGACTTGGGGCAGGCCTCATCAACCAAGAATCACTTAGCATTTGATAGCTCTAACCCTGAGACAAACAGGTAGATTAACATGTGGAGCCCTCTGTCCATCTTTTGGGAAGGTCCAGGGATGTACGTGAAACGCACAGAGGCCGGCACCCTTCCAACAGGATGATTGACACTCAGGAGGTCTTGAAAGTGCAGACACCTGGGCTGACCCAGTGCCGCTGTGGCTTCCCACATTCCTCACACACATCGGGGATATCGAAGCTAAAACACGAACCACCCCAGGGTATCTAATCCGGGGAGTCTGAAGAGACTGAGAGTGAAAGAGTGTGCCCAGTTCCCAAAGGGTAAAGTGTGGCTGGTAGAGACCCCTGCATCGCAAAGGAAAACTTCTAAAGAAGAGAGCGCTCTGACAGACTTCGGTGTCCAATGCAGACTCAGCAACAGCATGAACCGTGGGACGAACAAGTGCCCACAAGTTCACTGTACGTCTCCAACTTTCAAGGACTCAGAAGCAGCTCCAGCCTCTGCACTGAGTCCGCTTCTGTTACTCAGACCTTCTTTATGGCACTTTAAGCAGTATTTTCATGTTTTTGTACTCTTGTAATTTCTGTGTTTTTCTTGGTTAGTCTTCTTTATGCATTCATCTAATTATGACACACATTTTTTTTCATTATTGGGTAATACTGTCTTCCCCCCCCCCCCGCCACCTTCCCTTGTCTTTGTCCCCCCCCATTTCCTCCCTCTCCTTCCTTTACAAAGAGTAGTGTTTTGACTTTACCTTATTTTTTAAATACTTGTGGTTTCCTTTTCATCCTCTTCCTTTTATTTATCTGAGTTGGTATTTGAACTTTTTTCGTGACTGGAAAGGCCTTGTTTTCTAATGTTCTGCTCTTTTCTTTTCCTCTCCACAGCCTTCTCCCCCACTCCTCTTCTCTCTCCTTCCTTTATTTAAACCCCCTTCTGCTCTGTGTCTCCCCTTTCACTACCCAGCACTTCATCTGGTGCATTTATGATTTCCACACTGGCCCGAAATAATGTAACTCCACAGTACCTTCTGCAGCGGCTTCGCCTTTGGGTTCCACGGACACTGGCGATGTGTTAGTGAACTGTGAATGATGTTGAGTGTATTTATGGCATGGCTACTGCGGTAGGAGTTTGTTTTCTCCTCAAACGGCTTTGAGAATTAAGCCTTCTGGGTTGCTCAATAAGACAGACAGAGAGAGAGAGAGAGAGAGAGAGAGAGAGAGAGAGAGAGAGAGAGAGTTGGAAGAGATGGCCAAACCAACAGACGAGCAGATCACAACCCAGACATATAAGAAACATGACAATGAGTGGCTATAGAAAACTTCTCTAAGAGGTCACTACTCAAGTACTGAACTGATAGATGCCAAAATAGGTAAAACACCAGATGGAGATTTTTAAAGTTTTCTAGTAAAAATCTTCAGTGGTCTCAAACAGCATACAAATAAGTGGATGGATTCAACTCAGACCCAAGAAGAAAGTCATTACCATAAAGAAAAAAGTCAGCAAAACAGATGAGACATCCAGCAATATTGATGAAAAAGTCAGCAATGAAAGAAAAAGTCAGAAAGGAAATTGAGATATTTTTTGGACAGAAAAATAGAAATGCTGATATGAAAAAAACCAAATGAATTTTTAAAAACCACTTAAATTGTCACCAAAAAAAAAATTGACCAAGCAGAAGAAAGAATATCTGGGATAGAGAAAACGACTGATGGAATACTAAATTTGAACATCAAAAAGGAAAGAAAAAAAAAAAAGAGCGAGATTGCAATTTCCAGGAATTCTGGGATACAATCAAGAGACCAAGCCTAAGAATCCATGAGATAGAAGAAAGGGGATATATGTACACACACACACACACACACACACACATATGGTAAGTACTAAAGGCATAGAGAGAATCTGTTCAATAAAACTATAACAGAAAAAGTCCAAAATGTAGGAAAAGACAAACACAAGAGACATTTAGAGATCCAAATGAGTCTCACCGGAAAAGAACTTCCCTGAGACACAATAAAGATGTCGAAACACGAAGCTGTGAAACAACATTGGACACTGAAGGAGGAGAACTGTCAACACACCTGCATGGGCAAAACCTTCGGGATTGCATCAGCTCACCCGTCATTAACCCTAAAAACCAGGAAAGCATATCTCAGTTGCTGAAATAAAAAGAAGAAAATAGCTATGAACCAAGACAGTTACATTCAGCAGGGTTATCTTTTGAATTTGCTGGGAACGCAAGGACATTCAAGACAAGCACAAAATTATGTAGGCAGATATTGTTTGGTACTATAGCTATTTTTCCACATTAATCCTGCCAATTCATAAGCTTGGGAGGGCTTTCAATCTTCTAGTGTTTTCTTTAATTCTTCCTTCAGCATCTTAAAGTTTCCACTGTGAAAGTCTTTTGCCTCCTTGGTTAGATTTATTCCAAGGTATTACTTTTGCTCTTGTGAATGGGATTCCCCCAACACACCAATTTCTTTCTCAGCAAGTTTATTTTTGGCATATAGAAAAGGGGAAGCTTGTGTTAAGCAAAAATAAGCCAGAATCAGAATCACAAGTGCATTCTGTTTTTCTCCCAAATAAAGAACTATATTTTAAAATTGCATGTGTGTCTATTTACTTATTATCTGAGGTCATGAAATGAGAAAGGAGGTCATGGGAGAGAAAGAACTAAGTGTGGGCAAAGGGAGTATAATGGAGTACATAATAAGAAAGCAGAAGTTTCAGGAGCATCTTGGGGAAGTTGGAGAGTAAGCCTGTAGCAGGAGTCTTAGAGAGTCTTATTAATAAAATCAAACCCGGGGCCAGTTATTGGGGTGAAATGCTGGATGGTCAGAGGACCAGAAAAAGCCACAGCTAACCTCACCTGGCCAACTTCTCAGCTGGTCTTGTTTCCTCAGACTGGAAGCTTCTGAGTCCTCATCCCAATGGCTCTCAGCTGAACTGTGCTCGAAAGGCTGGATGCTTAACCAGTCAAAATGCTTCTAGTTTCTGGTCTCCACACCTTATATATCTTTCTGTTTTTGTCATCACTCCCTGGGATTAAAGGCTGGCTTTCTGGGGTTAAAGGCTTGAGTCACCATGCTTGGCTGTATCCTTGAACAGATGGATTTTTGCCTCTGGAATGCTAGGATTAAAGGCGTGTGCTACCACTGCCTATCCTTTATGTTTAATATTGTGGTTGTTCTGTCTCTGACCCCAGATAAGTTTATTAGCATGCACAATATTTTTTTTGCTTGTTTTCTTTTTTTTTTTAAATTTTATTTCAACTTCAAAACAGAAAAAAAGTGCACAGAAACAAATTAAGTCTTAATGATGAATGTATCATCAATGAGAACCAGTTCAAAATTAGACAAAAATTTACAATACTTTTGAATAATGGAACAGAGAGGTAGAGAATCTTAAATTATTATATTGTAACTGTTAAACTGATTTGTAAGAAATATCACTTCAAATATTATAAAACACAGAAATTATAAGCTTTAGAGAATAGTGGAAATGTTAATTACCAAAACAAAGAAGATATCTCATATGAACCATTTACTTGTTTGAGTTTACTTCTCATGGTTAATAACTATGGAACTGTCGCCTTCATATATTCTGATAGAATACCTCATCTTTTTTTCACAAGACCAGATAAAAATAAGGAGTCAGCTATGAGGAACCATACAGTAACAACATTCATTCTCCTGGGACTAA
Organism: Peromyscus nudipes; assembly: GCA_902168325.1. Lineage (NCBI taxonomy): Eukaryota > Metazoa > Chordata > Mammalia > Rodentia > Cricetidae > Peromyscus > Peromyscus nudipes. Next base: position 3,325 of record CABHPH010122773.1, on the reverse strand, counting down.
CAGAGGACCCACAAATTCAAAGTCTGCTTTTGATTTTTTTTTTAACTCTTAACTAGACAGAAAGTACTTACATCATTTCTAAAGTTTAGAGCTAATAGTCAGCACCCACTATAGCCCTTCCACAGCTCCTTCAGAGAAACCCCTCTCCCACTGATTTTATTCTCACCCTGCACGGTCCCTTCCCCTCAGCTGCAGAGCCCCAGACATCCCAGGCTGCTCTGCTCCTCTGCTAGTTGCCTTTGGAGGTAGCATGCACAATATTTTGGGGAACACAATACCACCACATAAGCCAGAGGTGGCAGTGGGTCCTGGGACAGCAATGGGAAGAAAAAACAAATGAGAATGGTGTGTGTGTGTATGTGTGTGTGTGTGTGTGTGTGTGTGTGTGTGTGTGTGTAAATGCCATAATGAATCTGTTACTGTGTATGCTTGTCTTGGTTACTTTTCTATTGCCAATGCAAAACACCATGACCAAGGCAACTTATAAAAGAAAGCATTTAACTTGGAGGCTTACAATTGCAGAGGATAGTAGATTCCATGATCATCATGGTGGAGAGCATGGCAGCAGGCAGGCTGGCATGGCACTGGAGCAGTAGCTGAGCACTTACAACTGATCCACAGGCATGAGGCAGATATCGAGAAAGTTGAGTGGGAATGGCCAGGGCTTTTGAAACCTCAAAGTCCACCCCCAGTGACACACCTCCTCTAGTAAGGCCACACCTCCCAATCCTTCCCAAACAGTTCCATCAACTGAGAACCAAATATTCAAATATATGAGCCTATGGGGGCGTGTTCTGGGGTATTTGTACACAGTGTGAAGATATATTGCTATGATTGGTTTAATAAAGAGCTGAATGGTCAATAGTTAGGCAGGAGGTATGGCAGACACAGAGAGAGTAGGACATACAGAATGAAAGAAAGGTAAAAAGACACATATAACAGAAAATGGCTCATTTCAGTTAGAAGAGCTAGTTAGGAACAAGCCTCAGCTATAGGCCCAGCTTTCATAATTAACAAGAAGTCTCCATGTCATTATTTGTGAGCTGACTGGAGGGACAGAAAAAGATTCATAACAGGAGCATTATCACCCAAACCACCACAATGTTAATCTATAACTTTAATTAACAAAAGAATAGAAATAGTTCACTGTGCTGCATCTGCTATGTTAAAGCTAGGCATTCTTAAATGTAGAATGATACTTTTATGTTGTAAGATTTCTTTTCTTGAAATGATGATTGGATTAATAGATAGCATTAAACTGTGACACGTGCTAGACATTAATGAGTCTTTGATATTAATGTAGACTTTTGTGATAAAGACAATGATAGCTTGTATTACAGAGTGCTTGTCTTTTGCCAGCTTATTTGACTAGATAGTTTAACTTTATCCTAAGAGGCAGGTACTATCCATTCTTCAGATGATGTAGAAGTTACAAAATTTGCCAGCACAAGCTGAGCTGTGGTACCTCATGCCTTTAATCCCAGCACTTGGGAGGCAGAGGCAAGTGGATCTCTGTGAGTTCGAGGTCAGCCTGGTCTATAGAGTGAGTTCCAGGACAGCCAGAGCTGTTACACAGAGAAACCCTGTCTCAAAAAAAACCAAAAGAAAAAAAAAGTTACAAAATTGCTCAAGGATATGAAACTGTTAAGAGACAAAACTGGGATTCATGCCATGATGTTCAGAGCCCAGTCTCTTAACACTATGATGCTCATGGTTGTATTTATTTATTGGCTGATATATCTGATATCCATTTATCCATCCGGCCATTACTTAACCAAATGGCTCTGATAGTCAAAACAATTGAGCCAGGTATTTTACCAATTAAAGGAAAAAAATCACATTTATTTACGTGTGTGTGTGTGTGTGTGTGTGTGTGTGTGTGTGTGTGTGTGTGTGTGTATTCGTTAGAGAACAACTTTGGGAAATCACTTAATTCCTTTTACCATGTGAGTTCTGAGGTTCCCAGGCTTAGTGGTAGGCATGTGTAACCACTGAACTATCTCACTGGCTTCCAGCCAGGATTTTTATACACAGAGAAAAACAACCATAAAATGTATTCCTGAAAGTATCTAATGAACATGTTCTCTGTGGACAAGCTTTATCTTCAGATCAACCTATCCAGTTCCATCTTCTCCCAATTTTGTCTTGCTTGTAAGTCCCTAGCCAACTTGCTCAGATCTGAAATTATTCCTGAGATCAAATGCTTCTGTTGACCCCCGCTCTCCACCACAGATCCAGGAGAAAGTCTACAGAGGTCCTCCTGCTTCTGGGTCCTCATGCCTCCCTGCCATGATGGACTACATCCCTCGAATTATGAGGCAAAATCAACACTCCCTCCATGCGGTTGCTTCTTGTCGGGCATTTGGTCAAACAATAGGAAGAGTAACACACACACCAGGGAATATTGAAACACCATCAGCATATGCCTTAGGGCACATAATCGAGAGGCAGTAGCCTGATACCAAACTGCCTTCAGATTGGGCAGGCCTTTTTGACCACAGAGCTTTTGCATGGTCCAGCAGGGAACACATCTTGAGGGGCAGAGCTGAACTTCAGGGTGCAGTCAGAAAGGCACCACATTGTCTTTACCTTGATTTCTCTGCAAATATTTGCAAAGTGGTACAGAAGCCTCTTTTCCCAGATCTCACCTTGCAAAGAGGACACGATAGGTCTTATTCCTAAGGTCTGGCTAATTACAACAGAAATGAGTTAAGGATTCGGAATACACATCCACATACAGCCTTCATCATGTCTCCTCTCTTCCTCGGGTAGCTTTTTCTATGAAGTGTAGTAGAAAGGATAAGAAGACCAAGTTTAGATCCAAGTTATCGAAAGTAGAGACAGGATAGCAAGTAATAAGACTGTTGATAAAGCTTGGATTTTGAATACTCTGTCTTGACTGGCACTTCCAATGCCCTTTCTGGGACATCAGATGGTGAGGACTCACTCAAATGGGAGGTCAAGATGAGTACCAGGGGGCAGATGGGTGGGGCAAGTGTGCCTGTATAAGTTAACAGTTTGACCTGAAGTTAAGAAGAAAGGAAATTCTTTAGATATTGATTTCTAAATTGTTCCCATTGCAAGTGCCAGGAGGTATGAGTTAGAAGAGTGAGAAGTACAGATTCCCATGCGCCGTCCAGAAAAACTCATTCAGTTGGTCAGAAGTTCCGTCTAGGTGTGTCTATATATCTCACTCAACATCTTCTTGGCCAATTAAGCATACATACTCAGTAAGACAAATATCACATTTTTCTCATCTGTAGAATTGTGTGTATGTGAGAGAGAGACAGAGAGAGAGAGAGAGAGAGAGAGAGAGAGAGAGAGA
>CABHPH010122772.1:0-13178 GCA_902168325.1 Peromyscus nudipes | reverse complement strand
AAAAAAACTCAGAGCCAGATATTGGGGTGAGCACTGAAAGATCAGAGGGATAGAACAAGTCACAGCGACCACCTATTACCTCACCAACTCCACGAATCCTCTGACCTAAATCCTCAGTCTCCAGAGAGAGCTACTTCCTGTATACTCATGCCCTATATACCTTTCTGTGCCCTGCCATCTTACTTCCTCTTTCCGCCCAGCTTTATCACTTCCTGTCTGTCTGTACAGACCTCCAGACCTCTATGGTTAACTAGTGCTGGGATTGATTAAAGGTGTGTGGCACCACCCCTGGCTCTATTCCCAGTGTGACCTTGAACTCACAGAGATCTGGATGAATCTCTGCCTCCCGAATTCAAGGATTAAAGGTATGTGCTACCACTTCCTGACCTCTATATTTAATAAAGTGGCTGGCTTTTCCCTCTGATCCCCAGGCAAGCTTTATTTGTTAGAGCACAAATAAAATATCACCAAATCTGAGCTATACTCTTAGCCCTTTTATTCACTTTAAATAACAAAGTTTAAGACAGGTTTTGCTAACTTTCCTAGACTGGATCTGAACTCACTCTATAGCCCAGGTAGGCATTGAATTTGAGATCCTTCTGCCCCAGTCTCCCTAGTACTCAGATTACAAACATATGCTCCAATGCCCAGTCCAATTCCTGTGTTAACAAATTCATGTTTTTCTGTGGAAGAAATACTTATTTTTAGGTACTATTTACATAGGAAAGCCCAATGCCAGTTTGGGTTTAGACATGCAACCAACCTTCCTTCCTTCCTTCCTTCCTTCCTTCCTTCCTTCCTTCCTTCCTTCCTTCCTTCCTTCCTTCCTTCCTTGGTGGTAGTTAGTAGGGTCTAATGTAGTTCAGGCTTATTTCAACTCCTTATGTAGCCAAGGATGGCTTTGACCTCCCGATTGCTCTGTCTCTACCTCTCAAGAATTGGGATTACCCCTCTGGATAAGTGAGACAGTTGTTTAGCTTGAACTGTTTAGGTGGCCCCCAGGCAGAGGGATCGGGACCTGTCCCTAGTGCATGAGCCGACTTTTTGGAACCTAGTGCCTATGGTGAGACACTTTACACAGCCTTGGTGCAGGGAGGAGGGGCCTGGACCTGCCTCAACTGAATCTACCAGGCTCTGCTGACTCCCCAGAAGAGACCTTGCCTTGGAGGAGGTGGGAATGGGGGGTGGGTTGGGGGGAAGGAAGGGGGTGGGAGGAGGGAGGACAGGGGAATCTGTGGTTGATATGTAAAATGAATAGAAAATCTCTTAATAAAATAAAAAGGAAGAAAAAAAGGGGGGCATTGGGATTACAAGTGCATGCCACCACACCTGGGCTGGACACGCAGACTATCCAAATTAGATATACAGACATCATTTTTACATAACAAAAAAGGAAACTTTAAGGATTCTCAGAGACTCTCCAGGCAGAAGGAGCTGAAGGAAGAGTAGGAAGAGCAGAACATGGCGAGGCTGGGATCTGCCCAGACAGAACTGGTCAGGGGAGACCCACTGCTCTGAAGTCTGATGACGTTAAGGAGCAAGCTGTGTAAAATAAACAAGAACTTGCGTGTATTCCCCTAAGGAAGTATGTTTTATTTCTGTGAACAGATGTAGGTATTGAGGGCCCTGCAGTTGGTCTGTGTTGGTGCAGAGTGTGAATGAACAAATCTGCCATTGTGGTGATTGCATTTAAACCAGCCACGTAGTAACTTAAAACACCCCCTGAATCCTTCAGATCTGTGCCTTGTCTATGTGCCTAACTTGTGGGAATATGAGGAGATGTCCAGATCTGTGCCTGGCTGGTGGACTACAAACAGCAACGGGATCCCAGGAGATCTGCAGAGGCAGCCGCTGGAAGTCAGAACAGTCAGGGTGACCCACAACTTTGGAGGTTTGAAGTCTGATGATGGCTTAATCCTAGCACTTGGGCAGCTGAGGCAGGAGATTGCACAAGATCAACACCCGCCTGGGCTACAGTGAGTTCTAGGCCAGACTGGGTTAAAATGTGATACCTTGTCTTAAAACAAAAAACAAAAACAATACAACAACAATAGCACAGCATTTAAGGGTTTGAGCCAGTGAGAACAGGGAGAAGGGCTAAGGGAGGGAAATGTGGGGGTTAACATGATTAAGGTAGACTGATGTGTAGATATATACACAGATGATAGATAGATAATACATCAGCTATCATAATGAACCCATTATTTTGTATGCTAAAATATTAATAAATAACAAAAAATAAAAAATATGCATTTTTAACAAAGAGCAGTGATTTAATAAAAAAATTGAAGATGACTGGTAGAATTCTGATGAGTTTGGAGTGCCGTGGAGGAGTCTTGTTTAAATCAACAGCAAAGGACAAACAACCGAACATTCTTATTGGCCAGCATTGTACATCTGCGCCTGTGATACTTCAAGACGAAAGGCTTGTTTCTTTGCCTTGGTGGCCTGTTTCCTGATTCTTCCTCTCCTTTATTCTAGGAAAATCCTCTGTGTATCCTGTGAGGAATGTCTGCCTCAACCTGGCGGTTCCATCCTGTACAGCATCCGTGTACACCTTGGCGGAGCTGGAGCCGAGGATTGCTGCACCTGCCATGGGTCACTGTGAAGCTCCCTCCTCCCTCCTCCTACTGGTCCTCCCTCCTCCTGCCTCCTCTCCACTCAGCTGGCTGTGTTTATATACTATCGCAAATATAAGTTGGAGATGGTCATTTAGCTGTAATAAAGATCCCTGGGTCTTGCAAATAGCTCTATTGTCTTACCTCAAACACAACGGAAGGAAACGGGGATGTGGACTTCATTGACGTAGTTAGCTGGGGTGATCCTTCAATCCTGATGAAGGGTCTCTGCCTTCTGGTGGAAAAGCAGGTTTTCCTTTAGCTCTTGTCCCCTGGAGTGCCTGAAGGATTACGTCCTCAGTGAATGAAGCGACAGCTTGGAAGAGCAGTTAAGAAGCATGGTACGTTTTCTGAAGTACAGACAGAGACACTGTCAGCTTGGTTCAGTGATGCATTCCTTTTTTTTTTTTTTTTGGTTTTTGGAGACAGGGTTTCTCTGTATAGCTTTGCGTCTTTCCTGGAATTCACTTTGTAGACCAGGCTGGCCTTGAACTCACAGAGATCCGCCTGCCTCTGCCTCCCGAGTGCTGGGATTAAAGGCGTGCGCCACCACTGCCGGCAGTGATGCATTCTTACAGGGTGTCTGCAAAGGCAGGAAAAGCATCAGAATGGTGGGGTGTATCTTGCTTGAGACAATGAGGAGCTTTTTGAAGTTCCAGAAGGCAGCTTGACATTCTTAATAAATGCAATGCGAGGGGTCGGACTTGAACCTTATTTGACTGTTTGCTAAGCATACATATGCATGGTGGCAGGTTGCCTAAATTTGCCAGTGCTCACTCTCTGCTTTCCAAAGTGAATCTAATGAATCTAATGTCTATTCTAGCACATTCGACAGCTTAATACTAAGCTACAACTGGTGCTGGGGTTTGGACATGGGCAAGTGTGCCTAGTGGTTAATGAGATTTACTCAAAGAGAAGCCACTTACGTGAGGCTGAGGTGCTACCTGAGAAGCAATTCACTGTTTCCCAGGGAAACACCCAAACACTGAACTATAGCACTCATTTGCCAAATTATGCAAATGTGTCTCTAGTCCAGCTCTGTAGATGAATACACAGTCCAGGGAGAGACAGAGCCTGGAATTAACAACAACAAAATGGAAACCTGAAGGAATGACCTGACAGAGTACTTGGTGGACACTAAATCTAGTTATCTTTGTATCTAACAGGCTCCATCACACACAGAAGTGATGGTCCCTGCTTGTTCAAAGATGCCTACTCTGCTTCGTCACTTTGAGGGGCCACAATGTCAGGAACCGGAAAACCTGAGGCAGCATACACAGGGGACTACAGTATGGCACCAGTTGGCCTCTGCTTGTGGCAGAGGCCTCCTCTGGAGAGAGCCTGTCGCTCAGCAAACCACAGCAGAACACAGTGTAAGTAGGCTTACTGGAGAAGCTTCAAGACATGCCTAGTAGCTTCTAGAAACACCAGAGCTGCCAGTGGAGGTGAGCTACTAATAACGCAGCAAAGAACAGAGCTCATGCGAGGAAGTTTGTATTCATTCAGTTAAAACACAGTGTTACGAAGTACTTGGTAGCCGGGCGGTGGTGGCGCATGCCTTTAATCCCAGCACTCGGGAGGCAGAGCCAGGCAGATCTCTGTGAGTTCCAGGAAAGGTGCAAAGCTACACAGAGAAACCCTGTCTCGAAAAACCAAAAAAAAAAAAAAAAAAAAAAAAACCAAAAAAAACGAAGTACTTGGTGCCTAGCAGGTGTTCAATCAATCATCCCCTCCTCCTTGGAAACAGGGCCCCATGTATGTCAGGCTGGCCAAGGGTGACCTTGGACTTCTGTTCCTGTAGCTTCCACCGCAGACTGCTGGAATTATAGGCTTGTCACTCTCACCACGTCTGGCTTGTGTGGTGCTGGGGATGGAACCCAGGGCTCAATGCATGACGGGGAAGCAGTCTACGCATTGAACTTCACCCCCAGCTCCACTGTTGCTGGTATTCTTTAAGCCCCCTTCAAACAGCAGAACTGATTTCCCCTTGCTGTGTGCACAGTAGCTGTATCTTCTGTAGTTTTAATTTAAAGTGTGTTCAGCTGAAACCAATTTAACTGAAAGTGATGAGAAAACGCCAGCTCCGGCATAACAGAGTGAGAGTGGGAAGAAATTTCAGTCTTCTTCAAGAAAAGATGGTGGGGGCTGGAGAGAGAGGGCTCCGCGGTTGGGAGCACATGCTGCTCTTGCCAGGGTCTGCGCTTGGATCTCAGCACCCATGTCAAGCAGCTCACAGCCACCTATACATCCAGCTCCAGGGGGATTTGACACCTCTGGCCTCCACAGGTACCTGCACACTTGGGCATGTACCCATATATATTTAAAAATGAAATATATCTTTAAAAGAAGAAGAAACAGGGATAGGGTAAGATGTGAGTTAAAAGACTATCCCAGAGCTGGCAAGAGAGCTCAGTCCGTAAAGGTACTTAACACTAAGGCCAGTATGGTAGAAGGAGAAAACAGGCTCTTTCAAGTTGTCCTCTGACACACACACACACACACACACACACACACACACACACACACACACACACTGTGATTTTGCATATTCATGTTCTCTTTCTCTCTCTGAGTAAATAAAATGTAATTTTAGTCATCAAGAAAGCTGCAGAGGCAGATTGAAACATTGGTATAAAAATGGTAGATGTGGGGGGCTAGAGAGATGGCTCAGTGGTTAAGAGCACTTGACCACTCTTCCAGAGGTCCTGAGTTTAATTTCCAGTAACCATATGATGGCTCACAACCATCTGTAAAGGGATCAGATTCCTTCTTCTGGTGTGCATGAAGACAGAGCACTCAGATATATAAAGCACATGAATAAATAAATCTTTTAAAAAATGGTAGGTGTGGTGGCCATAATGCTGGTTTGATTGTTTTTCCAAGTTGTTGGATTTTATCATCATTCTTGTATTTTATAGGAAACAGGATGCAATAAACAGGTCAGTGCCTCATGAGAAACAAACCCGGGTTGGTACACTTTGCTCTGTCTACACACAGCAGCACTGATGTCCCCAAATCAGGTGCAGGGGCTGCCAGGGGCCTGAGAACAGCTGGGGTCCATCTGACTCTGGGGAAGCTGGGGATGCAGGGTGAGTGGCAAGGAGGTTGATGGGCGGCGGGACGCATAGTCTGGTTTTCACTCTGAGGAAATGAAGGAACATGGGTCATAATGAGACAACACAGCTTCCAAATTGAGGGAAACAGCAAATTATGAACGGCAAAGAGAACATAAATGAGTTCAAATCCATCTTCAAACACCACATGGTCAACAAGCTTGCAGGAAATAGGAGAGCGTGGGAGGTGAAGGGAAGTGAGAAAACAAGCTGTCATAAGCAGTAGATTTACACAGATTTTAAGATATTTAGCTGGCAGCTGGTTTAAGACAATAGTGGAACCCTAGAAAAATCACTAAGGCACATTTATCTCATTGAAATAGTAAAACTCACAGCCCCAGGTGTAGACTTAACCTCACAGGGAGTCAGGACAAGCAGAAGTGTGACGCATGGGAGGGCACTGGTACAGACAGGCTCGGCTGGCACGCCACCCCGACGTGCAAAGATGCTGAGAGACTGGGTTCCTGTCAACCTCAGGCAGATCGCAAGGCCCCTCCTCTCACTTACTGGAGTATGCTTCCGTCTTTTCTCACGTTGGCTCCTTTGTGCTTGTGTAAGAATAAGTCTTTTTTTTTTTCTGTGACTTGCGCCCCCGCCTTATTCTCCCAATAGCACATGAGCCCACAGGGTCCGTGTCCATCAAGTAGGTGTTTGCTGTCAATTTTTCAGTTGGGTTCCTGCTGTGCACCTGCCACTCCACAGAAAAACCATGGTTTTGTTGTGTTGTGTTTTTTTTTTTTTTTTTTTTTTTTTATGTATGTGCTCTGGAGAAAGGGACGTTAAGGAACACCAAATCACTTTCACCTCAATGAATTTGACTTTTAAAAGGAGGAAGCAACAGTAGTGAGTCAGACTCGGGTTTTAAGGGCCCCTTGTCCCAGATGCACAGTTCCTGGGCATGGTGTGTCCACACCAAGAGAAAAAAGCAATTCCAGTCAGAACATGCAAAGAGAAGGTGGTGACCAGCTCCGTGGCAGAGCACGGCCTACCTCGTGTGATGGCCAGAGGTTTAATCCTCTGTACCAGGGTGGGGTGTGTCAGGAGGAGGAAGAGCCTGGTGAAGATAACGCTGAGGGGATGGGGTGTGCGGGAGGGGATAGGGGTTGGGGGGATTCGAGCGCACGTGGAAGCTCAGAAACGTTTGATGGAGGAAAATCATGAAACTAATAATGTCTGATCCGAGGACATGGTTTGACTTCTCGGACCTGGTCATGGCTTAGCATTTGCTTACTACACGTCTATCTCTGAGGCAAACAAGGAGTCGGTACTGAAAACGGAAAGTGCTAGCTTTAAAGATAAGAGCTTGGCCATGGCTAAAGGGCTGTCGAGATGGAAGTGAGTGTGAGAGTTCAAGAGTGGACAGGCATACTTTTAGTACTATGCTGTTATTTCAAGCTAAATAAATTATTTTTCAAAAAGTAATTCTTTGTCAGTATATATGTTCATAGTCAAAGAAAATCATTTTGGGTAACTTACTCAGCTACTTTGAGTTTTTACAGTATGCCTGTGGCCTACTAGACATGGAAAGCTATTTCCAGTCGTTGACTCTATGAACTTGAAGTAGATCCAACACACTCACAAGTTAGTGTCCTGCTGGAGATTGCTGTTAGTGAGTATAAAATACACACCAGACTTCAAAAACTTAGTTGAAAAGACCATAAAATATTACACCTCAATAATTTTGTTGATTATACAATAATTAGTTGGTTATACTAATATTTTTGACATACATAGTGGGTCACATAAAATATTTCATTAACATTGACTATACCTTTTTGTTTTTAAATTCTTTTTTTTTTTAACTTTTTCAGCATAGTACTAAAAATTTGAAATTTTGCATGTCGCTCACATCATGGTGTTTTATTTTTTGCCAAGTAGCATTGTGCTGGGTTAATTTAAGCCTGTGTTCACACAAACTTTTAACTGTTCTAAAACTAATTAGTTAATTTAACTTAATAATCATTTACTTTGAAAACACATGTTCTTCTGGGACAGTAGAAGCTAATTGAATTGAGAATTAAAGCTGATTTGAGTTTAAATCAAGGCTTCTCTGCTAGCTTTATGTCCCGTGTCGATCTTTTTTTTGTTTTTGTTTTTGTTTTTGTTTTTTTCGAGACAGGGTTTCTCTGTGTAGCTTTGCACCTTTCCTGGAACTCAATTTGTAGACCAGGCTGGCCTCGCACTCACAGAGATCTGCCTGGCTCTGCCTCTCGAGTACTGGGATTAAAGGCGTGCGCCATCACCGTCTGACTCCTGTGTAGATCTTATTAACACCTTCAGTCTATACGGAGCGAACAAGGTTATTTTTGGGAAGCTGTTGTGAGGATCACAGTAAGCAGACAATGTTCTCAGCTCAACACTGGGCACTTGGCTGTCGCTGAAGTGGTGGCTACAAGTCGTGGGAGGAATCAGATTAGGAAGTGACCAAAGGAACAGAGGTGGATGGCTTGTCCCTCGCTCAGAACAGATGGGATGTCAGTTTTATCAACACTGAATTCTAGGGGCATTGCATTCCGTGAAAGTCAGTTCAAATCTACAGAGGCGGGAGGACTGAAGATGCAAGAACACCCAGTACCTACGTTTTGGGGAGCAAAGAAAAGAAAAAAACGAAATCTGTGGGGAAAATAATGAATTCATTTTTAAATACATGAGGCACATTGTGTGACTCAGTTGCTCATGATTTCTACAAAGCAGACGTTTGGGGAGGGAGAGGTACAGCAGGGGTTTGCTCATTTTCCTTATGCACTTTGTAAAATAACTGGATTCATAAGACTAGATTTTGAGTGTTTTGCTGTCCTGCGCTCATGCATGTGAAACAGGTGCCTTATCAAAGAGATCAGAAAGTCCATATGTCTAGAAATGAACTCAAGCTAGACTACAGAAGGACTTATGGCAGTTAGAAAAAAGCCAGCATTCCTTAGGAACTTGTGAAATGGGTTTTCCACCCCCAAAAGGAGTCATTTCCTTTGCCTCTGGAAGAAGGGGCATATCAAAGTCCATGTCGGCCTCCGGATTCCCTCAGTGTCCCGTCTCTACCCGCCAGACACCCTTCCAACCCCCCACCCTCCCCCGGCACCTATAAGCATTATCTCTTGCTATCTTCACTCTTCTCTGCACTCTGCTTCCTCAGCCCTGCCCTGTCCAATCTACTTCTTTTTCTCTCTGCTCTGGAATCTTCCTCTGTATATTCTCTCTCCCTTATTCACAATAAAACCCTTCCAACTAATAATGGAGTGGCTATTTTGGCAGTTTCTTTACTGAGCCCCCTCACATACACAAACCACACCCCCAGCATTAAATGTGTTAATTTTAAAAATATGTCTTATTTCATTTATTTATTGGGAGTCATTATGTGAATGTATAGAAGTCAGAGGACAATTTGCAGGTTCTGTTCTCCCAATATGTGGGTCTCTGGAATAGAACTCAGGTCTTCAGGCTTAGCAGCAAGTACCTTTACCTGCTGAGTCATTATGAATGTTACAGCTCCGAGGGGAAAGGTATCCTGGTAGTTGGGAGCCAAGGAATAGACAAACAAACCTCACACAAGAAATTTATTGGGAGGGAAAAACCCAGGAGGGTGGCTGCCTTTCCTCAGGTGAGAAGCAGCAGAGAATTAAGCGGAAGACAGGATTATATAGCCTTTCTTGGGGAGGTGGAGCTTTCCAGGCTGATCTAGAATTGGAGGGATTATGTGGTTTGATCTTGGGGCAAGCTCAGGGATTGGTAGGATTTTTTTCTGTAGGCGGGGCCTGGCCACTCTCCCACCTCAGAGGGCTGGGAATGGCTGTTACCACCATTAGGGAATGGCCATTATGACTATTGGAGAAGTCTGGGGGCAGCACCTGGCAGTTGGTACTGCTCAGGGCAGGGCCTAGCTGTAAAGCTGTCCCTGCTGCTCAAGTTGTGTGAGTAGCCAACATTCATCTTGTGTATGAGTTTTGTTGTTGTTGTTGTTGTTTTGAGACAGGGTCTCTCTATATAGCTCTGGTTGTCCTGAAACACACTCTACAGACCAGGCTGGCCTTGGACTCACAGAGCTCCACCTGCCTCTGCCTCCTGAGTGCTGGGATTAAAGGTGTATACCACCACCACCGGGGCTACTTGTTCTAAATAAAATGTTTTGTTAAAAGCAGTTAAGATTCAAGTACAAAAATCCACTAGATTTGTAATAGGAGAATTCCTGGTAAAGGTGTTTATGAGTTCATATAGTGCTAATGACCTCCAAAACTTCAAATAAGAACAAACAATAAAAGTAAAAAATAAATGAAAACTTAAACAGCTAACATAAATAAAAATGTGGATATGGTAGCAACAGCTTATGACCCCAGCTCTTGGAGGCAGGGGGATCATGAGGATGAGGACAGCTTGGGCTGCAGCTAGATTGTCTCAGGAGAAATAATCGAAAAGTGAACAGAACCCTGAAAAGACTGCGGGCGGGGGGTGGCAGAATGCTCTGAGTATGGGAGTCCTGGTCATCAACCCGGAAAACACGGATAATTTGTCTTTAATTTGGTAATTGAATATATGGGTTACAAAAGAGGTTTAGGTGGGAGACATAAACTACAAGCCATCTTTGAATTGGTGATAAATTAATCCACTAAACTGAATGGACATTATTTTATTTTTGGTTTGTGCTGGGAATTGAATCTAGACTTCACCCATACTGGGCAAGTGTTTCACCACTGAGCTACATCACCAACCCTGAACTCAGGCTAATGAACGAGAACAAGTCCTCTACTTCCGTAAGAAAAGACTGCAGATTCTGAAACTGGCTCTGAAGTGGGGTGGGTGAGTGGGAGGGTTGCCTATCTACCCATTGGCGCTCATCTAGCAGGAAATTCGAAGTTGGGAGTGGGAGGCTTAGATGGGGTCCCCTCCCATCTCTGAAGGGGTACTTTCATACAAATCCACGCATTGTCTCCCCTGGCAATGTAGTTGGAGTTGAGCTCATAATGGAAGGAGCTAGCCTCTCACCAGGCCCAGGACCATGCTGATTGCCGCCAGATGAACAGGCTGATTAGTACTTACACAACCTCGAAAAGCCAGGAAAGAGGGTTTCACCTGAGACCTTGTCTAGATCAGGTTGACTGTACATCTGTGGAGGATATTGTCTTGGTTGTTAACTGAGACGGGTGAGTGTGGGTGACACCATTTCACAGGCCGGGAAGAGTACAAAAAGCTGGCTGAATACTAGTGCTTTACACTCTTGCCTTAATTTCCTTGCAATAATGGACTACTGTACCCTGGGATTGTCAGCCCAATAAGCCCTTTCTCCCCTAAGTTGCTTGTGGTCAGGGTATTATCACAGCTGCAGGGGTAGGGTGCTCTTAAACCTTATCACATGAAAGCATCACTTGAAGACCTGGTACTGAACTGAAATGCCCAGTCCGTCATGTGGATTCATTCTGTGTGTGTGTGTGTGTGTATGAGAATATGAGTACAAGTGCTCCCCTGGAGTTGGAGTCACAGGCAGCTATAAGGAGTCTGATGTGGGTGTTGAGAACCAAACTCTGGCCTTCAGAAGAGCAGCCAGTGTTCTTAATCACTGAGCCATCTCTTGAGCCCATGACTCATTCTTAAAATGACCAGACATAGTAAAATTGAAGACTGCAACCAAATCTCCACACTACCACAGCACATACCACCTTTTCCCTCCCATGAAGTGTGTCTGAAGGTTGACTGCTTCTGAGATAGTGTCGCATGAATATGCAGGCTCTTTAATTAGTATTCAACTTTTTTTTTTTTTTATGGATTTTTGAGACAGGGTTTCTCCGTGTAACCTTGGCTGTCCTGGAACTCACTCTATAGACCAGGCTGGCCTCAAACTCACAGAGATCCACTTGCCTCTGCCTCCAGAGTGAGTGCTGGCTATTTTTTAACTGAGCATTATATGGCTATTGATTTTGACCAAGCAGAGAAAAGACTACTATCATTAATGAAAGGTGACAGAGATGTAATAAGTGTTAATAATGCACCTCATTAAAGTGTTTTCACACACAAGTCACATACTTGGTTCTGCAGTAGAATTGACCTCCGTCTCTCCCTGCCTTGCGCCTGGTTCATTTTCTTCTTTCCCACACTTAGTCAACTGGCTTCTGCTTTCAGGTCATGTGTATTTCATCTGCCACCCCCCATCCTCTTTCTAGCTTTATGGCCTACACACACACACACACACACACACACACACACACACACACACACGTCAACATTGAAGAAAACGAGTTTTTCTTTCATAGTCTGATTTTTCTTAACAGACTGATTTCCTGTTTACTCATCTTCCTGTCAACATCAAGATTTCATTTTTCTTTACCACTAAGTAAAACCCGTCGGATATGTGTACCATGATTTCTCCATCCATTCATCTGGGGATGGACACACTGGTTGGCTCCATTTCCTGGCTATTGGGACTAAAGCAGCAATGAATATGGATACCCATGTATGATGGGTATGGTGACTAAGAACTTTTTATGTACAAACCCGAATGGACAGAGGGATTACATGGCAGTTCTAGTTTAAGCTTTTTGAGAATCTTCCATACTGATTTCCAGTGATTGCATCAATATGATTTTTTTGTTATTTGTGTAACATTAAATGGCGCTTAAATTTCATTTTCTTTGCTCGTAATAGATTTAGATATTTGATACATTTTCTCAATCAAAATTACTTGTTAAAATGGGGGTGACAAACATTTTTTATTACATTTTGTGTTTAATATTTCGATAAAACATGGATGTACAAGAAAGTGAAAATCATCAAATTTAACTCAGAAAAAAATAGCTCACTGGACAAAAAGAAAAATGAGAGATTTTGAAAATATAAAACCAAATAACTGTAACTGAAAAATATTTCTAAAGACAGAAAAATAAGCAATTCAGTTTTTCACTTGCTTACAGGACGTTAGACTAACGTCCTCTGAAATTAACACCACCGTTACGTTATGCTCAGAAGGCTGGAAGTGAAATGCCAGCGACGGAGACCGGAGCCTGACCGGTAAAACCAGGGGCACATAAAATGAAGCTGTGTAAAGTCGCACACGGCCGAGTTCAAATCCAAGCTCCAAGTTTTTAATTCTTCGTTGTCCTGTCTACAGCTATAAAATGGTCTTTAACAATACTTAAAATAAATCTGCTGAAAGATGGCACAAAGTACCTGCCACAGAAAGCTTTTCATACAGATAACCATTCCCAATGAAATGCCAGGTTGCTGCTGAGGGAAGCCCAAGAATGTCTCCTATTCCCTAAGCCAGTGAGAAGACTGGTGAACTTCAAATGTCAAAAAACTAGGACATTGCCTGACCTAAAGGAAGACCCCGAGCCTTCCCTTGTCGAAGACACATCGTTAAGGCAGGGAAATGGCTACAGCTAACAAAGCCGAGTTAACGTAGCAGGGTCACTTTAATTTGGGGTCCCAAGCCTCCGCCCCAGTCCTCATTCTCGCTGCCCTTAAG
>CABHPH010122771.1:8616-22961 GCA_902168325.1 Peromyscus nudipes | reverse complement strand
CTGGACATGAACTTCAAGGACTGCCATCTTACCAAAGAGCATGTGCCCATCATGTCCATTGCTGCTTTAATGACAGTATTTAGATATGCAATCACCCCCACGTCCATCTACTGATCATGGGTAAAGGAAAATGTGATAAACATGTACAAAGGTATATTATTTAGGGGTAAATAAAAATGAGAGTGTGAAATCTGCATATAAATGTAGGTAACTAGAAAATAAGTTGAGTGCTGCCACCTAGTCCCCAAAGGTCAAACCCAACATGTTGTCTCTTATATGTAGGTTGTAGCTTCAAACTTCTTGTTCTGTGTGTTCAAATAAGACTACATGCAGAAGCTGCGAAGCTAGAGATGGACCATTATTGGAGAGATGTAGGAAGAGAGGATGGATAGTAGAACATAGGTGATAAAATTAGACAGTGGGAATCCTGGAGGCAGAATGGTACAAATATGTAGTGGTGTGGTGGGAAGAGAGGGGGCTGCTGAAAGTTCAACTCAGAGGCGATGTGCATGAAGAAACTTCATGGGAACCTACCATTTTGCAACCCAAGTAAAAAATACAGTAAGAGGGGATAGTAGACACATAGTATAAATGAACGGGGCATTGGATCATGTGTGCTAAATGTTTAACTGGAGATGGGACAGGAAGAAAGGAGGAGGAGTGGGAAGGTTAACCAAAAGGATGTATGAAGAAGCCCCATCAAATCCCACTGTCTTACAGGTTAATAGTAAATATGATTTTAAAACTTTGAACAGAGGTTTTCCACGTGGGTGAATAATGCTGCATCCAGTCACCAGCACTAGCAAATGAAGCTCTCTGTACCAGGTACTGGCTATCTGCCTAGGACTTACTTGGTCAGGGAGGCTCCCGAGGGTACCCTAAACAAAACATGTCATTGCCAGTGCTCTTGCTTGGCCACCATAAGTACATGGTGTTGCTGAAGACACCAAACACTTTGGTTGCAAGGTAGAGAGAGAGGAATATTGAACTTACCAGGAATTTCTCCCAACCGGGTACCTTTCATAGAACTGTAAGGTCATGTGAGGGCTGCTGGCAAAGCAAATATGTTAATAGTCTTACTTACCCATGGACCATGCATCTTACAATACCAACCTACTGAGCAAAATGTGTATGCTGGTGCAACACTGTCACAACTGCTCATTGTCATAACTAATCTCTCTCTATTGGATTTGAGTCCTGCTCCAGAGAGGAATTCATGCCATGGTCACAAACCAAGACTTCGGAGTTATAGGTCCATGGACAGAACCTATTGATGTTTTATTAATGGTGATGTTGTTCATCTGCCATCTAAATATGTTTATAATTAAATATTTTCATCCTCTCAACCTTGGTGAAAGAAGTCTCCTGTTGCAGTAGGTAGTGGGTAATGCAGAGACTCATAACTGTTCAGGAAGTACTAAGAACAAGTAACTGTGTAAGATTGGGGCAATTACCATTTCATCATGGTTAAGGGAGGGTCTACTGGCAGGCAATGAAAGCTATACCATTTATTATTTTTTGTGGAGTAAATACTTCCCCATTTTTCTTCAATAGTTCAAAATGAGTTTCTGCATGCCCTCAGGGATTTCTTTCTTTTTTTGAGATGGGGTTTCTCTGTGTAGTCCTGGTTGTCTCGGAATTTGCACTTCACACCAGGCTGAACTCACAGAGACCCACCTGCTTCTGTCTCCAGAGAGCTGGGATTAAAGGTGTGCACCACCAAGCCCAGAGCCCTTGGGGATTTCTAGGCTGTTTGTGATATGCCCTGTTGTCACAGTCACAGCCTACCTCTCCACAGTTTCTCACTTTCTTGCTATTTGTACGGTTTGAGTCTTCTATAAAGATTATTGAAAGTGAACACAAGATGAGACTCTATTAGGACATTTTCTTTCAGGTTGAATTTGCTTTTATGTTGGCAGTTTCAGCACTAGGTAAAAGATTTGTCAAATTCAACATATTTGGTGGATGTAATTTCCAATGAACAGAAGACATGGGGATTATATATGGCATTACTTTATGTTTTCTCAGAGTTATGAATTTTGTGATATACAGTACAATTAGAGGTCTTTGTCACATTTTTTATGTTACTACATTTTGTCCTTATTATGATTTATTTTATTTTATTTTTCAAGACAGGGTCTATGTACTCCTGGAACTCACTATGTAGACCAGGATGGCCTTAGACTTATAGAGATCTTCTGGCCTCTGCTTCCTGGGTACTGGGATTAAAGACATGCCCCACATAACCTGCCTTTATTTTGAATTCTTGAATGTTGAAGATTTTTTTTTGTTTGTTTTTTGAGAAAAGATTTCGGGCTGGAGAGATGGCTCAGAGTTAAGAGCACTGACTGCTCTTCCAGAGGTCCTGAGTTCAATTCCCAGCAACCACATGGTGGCTCACAACCATCTGTAATGAAATTTGGTGCCCTCTCCTGGCCTGCAGTCATACATGCTGTATACATAATAAATAAATACATAAATCTTAAAAAAAAAAAGCATTTCACTATGTAACAGCCTTGGCTGTCCTGGAACTAGCTGTGTACAGTAGGCTGGCCTTGAACTCACAGGTATCCATCTGCCTCTGCTTCCTGAATGCCAGGATTAGAGGTGTGTGTGCCACCAACACTCAGCTAAGATAAATGATTTTATTATAGCATTTCCCATGGGCTGGAGTCAAGGTTTAGTGGTTAAGAGCACTGGTTGCTCTTCCATAGGACTGGGGTTCAATTCCTAACACACACATAGGAGCTCACAACTGTCTGTGACTCCAGTCTCAGGGAATCTTATGCCCTCTGCTGGCATTCAGAAGCGCCTGGCAAACATGTAGTGTAAAGAAAGAGCAGCAAAGCAACTCTTTACACATTGGGCAAGGCACCCATACACATTAAAAAAGATTCACACAGTTACTATTACAGAATTTTTTTTAAAAAATATAAATTCTGTGATATTTTCTTAGATTTAAAACTTCATTACAGGCTTTCACAAGTTTCTATGTTTCCATTATTGTAGTTTGTCTTTCTTGTTGAACTTTCTTTGGACCGACAGCCCCAAATAATGGCACAAAGACTTATTAATTATGAAAATTTGGCCTTTAGCTTGGGATTGTTTCCAACTAGCTCTTATAACTTAAAGAAACATGTTTCTGTTAACCTACCTTTTTCCAAGTGGCTCTTTGCCTCTCCATTCTGTACACCCAACTCCTCTCATGTCTTGATGGCATCTCCTGCCACACCAGATTCATCGTAGATTCCTCTCTCTCCTGAGATGTTCTGCCTATTCTGCCCTGCCTAGCTATTGGCCATTCAGCTCTTTATTAAACCAATCGGAAGGCGCTTTGCCAAAGACAAATCTTCACAATATACAAAAATTTACCCTGTAGCATATTATGTATGCTGTTGGGATTTACAAGCAGAGAAAATAAAAAAAATGCTGTCACATTATGAGATTGGCATTTTTCTCTCCAGTATGAACTCTCTGATGTTGCCTAAGACTCAAAAAGTGAATATAGGACATGTTACAATTTTTGCATTTGTGAAGTTTCTCTCTAGTATGAATTTTCTGATGTGCTCTGAGGTTGGAGCAGTTAGTAAAAGAATAGTCACATTCCTTACAACTGTAAAGTCTCTCTTCAGTATGAACTCTTTGATGTGTTTTAAGATTTGATATGTTGGTATAGGACTTGTCACATTCCAGACATTTGTAAGGTCTCTTGCCAGTATGAAGTTTCTGGTGTCTTCTAAGATTTGAAATCCGATTAAAGGATTTGTCACAGTCTTTGCATTTGTAAGGTTTCTCTCCAGTATGAATTTCCTGATGTATTATTCTAAGAGTAGAGACCCAGAAAAAGGACATGTCACAGTCTTTGCATTTGTGGGTTTCTCTCCAGTATGAATTATCGGATGGGCTGTAAGATATGAGTACACAGTAGAAGATTTGTCAAATTCCTTACAACTGTAGGGTATCTCTCCAGTGTGAACTCTTTGATGTGTTCTAAGATGTGAACGCTGGTTAAAGGATTTGTCACACTGTCTACATTTGTAAGGTTTCTCTCCCCTATGAATTCTCTGATGTGCTCTAAGATTTGAATGCTGGCTGAAGGACTTGTCACATTATCCACATTTGTAAGGTTTCTCTCCAGTATGAATTTTCTGATGTCTAGTGAGAGTTGAGGCAGTACGGAAGTATTTCCCACATTTCCCACACTGGTGTGGTTTCTCTCCAATGGAGAATTTTTGTTGCAAAAGACTGTATGCAGAGTCAAAGCAGTCATCATATTCTCCCTGCCTGTGCTGTGTCTTTGCAGTGTAGAGTCTCTGATCCTGAGTAATGTTGGGACACAAATTTAAAGATTTCTCATAGTCTTTAGATTTGCAATGTTCTTCTCCAGTGTGCATGCTTTCATGTCTGTCTGGGTTTGATGAGTCAGTAGAGGCATCCCTGTGATTACTGCACTTGTAGTTACTGGAGCTTTTAGGAGTTTCACTTGTTTTATAACAAGCACATGTGGAGGGGTCATGAAGCACTTGGCCAAGCTCAGTACACTGACAAGACTCCTTTTCCGTCTTCACATGTTGATGGACAGGATCACAGTTGCAATAGTTCTCTGAAAATGAGTACAGTTCAGATTAATAGGGCTTGTTCCAAGATTAAACCTTTGATAAATGAGTGTCTCCTTTGGTTCTCTCTTAAGATAAGTCAGCCAGCAACTACTTAAGACATTTTTCTTTCACTGTATTTCAATGTATTCTCACAGAAACAGCCTGGCAGCTGTCAAGGGTCTATGATTAATAATAGATATCTCATCCTTATCAAAAATGTCTAATGGTACAAGATGGATCATGTAATTGAGGAATCAGTAATCAGCTTTGGGATGGAGCTCACTGACTGATTATATTTAGAATACATGTCTCTGTTTAAATATTTTTTTTCTCAGAAATTTATGAAGGGGAGTTTAATCCAATCCCAAGTTCACTATATTTATACTTACTAAGCAATAGGCAATGAGGAGTATTGTCCAGAAGACCTAATACCTTTAAAGATTAAAGTCTTACTTAAAAGCATCATGGGGTTTATTTTCCTTCTAGAAAACACATTAGAGTCTTTTCACATAATGGATGCAAAGAAAGTACTCTGGCAGACATGACAGGCTCTAGATCATTTGAGGCAGGGCTGTCATGGGCAGCTATTGTTTATTTCTGTCCTCCACTGTCTGAGCTCCACACACTGCTGTGGTTCTTAACTTTCCTCACAGGGTTATTCTCAAGTCCATTCTGTACACCAACTCCTGAGATTATTTCCCAGAAGGTATCTGTGTACTTTACACTGGGAAGAAAATGAAGGATGTAGTACGAAGGAAGACACACAGCAAGGAAGGCAATTATAGAATAATCCTACTTCATGGATTCATTTAGGCTTATAATTTATAAAATTATTCCAAACTGATGATAGCATAGTTTAAAATGTATCCTGGGACCAGAACACTCTACTAAGCTAAATGACCAGGAATCCTGATCATGGAATCGAATACAGCAAAAACACCCTAAGCTCTTGATTTCCCTTTCACTGGAAGCCATCACTGTTGTTCTGCTCATTCACTAGCTCACCATGGTTGTAGCTACTCTCTCCTCTGCACATTCCAAGGCAATCTCATTTGCTCTGGACAGGTGGCCAGGCTGACTTTGCATACAATAATCCACGTGTTCTGTTAGGTAGCCCATAACTCATGTTAGAATTTTTATAAAGAATACAGATGTCTAACACAGCACTGTCCTCAGTACATGAAGCAACACAAAGTGGAATAATCTAGGAATGATTTCCCAATGGAAATCTTCAGCATATTTAGGGAGAATTTTCAGTTTGCATATCTTGAATTTTTTCTCACAAAACTATGTTAGGTTCAATGATGGACTTGTAGATTTAAGATATGTATGGAAATAGTATATGCTACTGAGTTTCTGAATGCATCTTGGAACCAAAATGAGGGGTGCATTTTCTAACATGGAAAATGGAAAGAAAAGTCAAATTCCATGAAAAAGCTCTTTTCTGCTACCAAACTTTTCCATTCTCCCATTGTTTCCAAGACAGCTTAACAGAGTTTACAACCTATGATGTAGGTACATACAAAGGATGAGTTTGGTGTTCTACAAGCAAAATGTTCTCACCCACAGAGACCAGGTTGCTATAATTCTCCAACATCATATCAATGTACAAAGTCCTCTGAGCAGAGTCCAGGCATTCCCACTCCTCCTGGGAGAAGTCCACAGTCACATCCCTGAATGTCAACAGACCCTGAAATGAAAAAGTACAGTTTGATCACATGATCCTGGGAAGTGTGCTTTCCTTGAGATAAGGAGACTTGAGGAAATTAGGGATATAGATGAACAAAGACAATTACTCTGGTACAGTCACACTCTATATTCAATGTTCAAGTCCCTGAAATCAAGATGACACAATAGTTTCACAAGCATATCCATGAAGAGAGACACACATTTAAGGTCCAGACACAGTTATCAGTCTGTTATGGATGCTGTGTTTATGTCCCACAGGATCACAGCATACAAGTCTCAGAAGGAAAATGGTGATGAGGAAATGTGCTTTAAATGCTGTACCTATAGATCACACTAAAATACTGACACTGAATCAATTCTGTGCATTCTTTGGCCCTATGTGATTGTATTCTAACATGCTCAGTTCATTAGTTTAAACTCTAGGTCAAATGCCATTCCATTAAAGAGAAAAGGGGGAGATATAGAAGACAGAATTCATGACTGGCTTTATAGGCAAAGAATTTTTTTTTTTCCCACAGTAACAAGGAATGTAACAGCATTGTATACTGTCAATTTTGACATTAAAATATAAGATCAAGTGGTCTATGGAATTACTTTTATAAGAATATTTGAGCTATAGCCAATCAGATAGAAAAGTCCACATTAGCCACAGTTGATATAATCTAAAATTTTCTTAAAAATAGGCATAGGGTAACTTAGACAAATAACAATTTCATAAGATTTGAAGAATATTTCATTCTCAAAGTTAAAAAAAAATTGAAGGAAGTCCAAAAACACATCAAATAATGTTTAAGTTGCAGCTTAGCATGTACACGTAAGTGTAGTAACTGTGGATCCATTCAGAAATGACATAGATTTCCTGTGAGTAATGAATATATTAAATTGTGTGAGAATTACTGTCACCTTTCAGTGCTTTGCAAATATAATATAGTTCAGAAGACTGGCTCAGGTGAAAACTTGAGCTATTGTGTCTGAATTTGTAGTCATCAATGTGTTCCTTTTTACTACTTATGCTGTATTGTCTAAGAGATTTTAGGTTAGCAGTGTTTATGACTCTTCCTTTATTTCTCTGGAAGTGCATACTGGTGACATATTCTTTCTGGGCCAAGTAGGAATAAATGCAAACCTTTGGGTCAGAGCTCATTCCTCAAATCTCCACTTTAAAACACTGCAGCTTCAGCACAGGGGAGTAGAGCCATGACTCTCACAGTAACTGACTAGAGGAAGGCAATCATGAGGAACATTCTTTCTGCATCAAATGTGATGGTTTCTACACATCAATCAGTCAAGGTCTTCAAGACATTATTCCTGATGCATTCCACATAATGCTAAATAATGATTCCCAACCAGAAAGGGCTGCACAGTGGGATCCTGTTTGGGAGATAAAAAAGAAAAATAAAAAATACTAGTCTCTCTAGTTTGGGAAGTTACCACTGAGCATCCTAACTAAATGAGTGATGTGAGCAGCAATTCTCCTGAGACAAACAGATAGCAGGTGTCAACAAATTCATGGACATATCGTGACTACTGTGATATTAACACCAAAGAGAACTACAAATAGACTATAATCTGAATGTACACTCAAGAACATCAGTTTCATGGCAACATCAATCCATGTTCTGTACTGTCTAGTGTCCTTATATTTTTAGTAGTATGAGCTAAGTTTATGTAGCATCGAAAATCAAGATATATCTCTTTTTAATTCCACACTCAGATGTTGTGACAACACTTTTTATAACCATAAACTTACTTGAAATACTGCCTCACCCCAAACCAAAGAACCCTCAGTGGTGTGTGTTGGGGGAGTGTAATTAATACAGCCATTGTAGGAATCAGTTTGGAGAGTATTGAAAAAAATTGAAGATAGAACTAATGTAAGACTCAGCTCTCTCATTCCTGGGCATATACCTAGGGTACTCCACACCCAAATATAGAGATATGTACCCCCATGTTCTCTGCTACTGTGTGGAAGGCCAGCTCCCACCTTTTTTTTTTTGTTTCGAGACAAGGTTTCTCTCTGTGTAGCTTTGCGCCTTTCCTGGAACTCACTTGGTAGCCCAGGCTGGCCTCGAACTCACAAAGATCCGCCTGCCTCTGCCTCCCGAGTGCTGGGGTTAAAGGCGTGCGCCACCACCACCTGGCCTGCTCCCACCTTTTTAAGGGTTATGAGGAGGAGAGAGGGATAAAAAAAATATTAAGATAGAAAGATAGGGAAGAGGAGAAATACAGAAACACAGGATAGCTTCAGGAGGACTTGTGTCAATACCAACCATCTTTTCTGCCTCTTCAAAAGGGCTTTTTATAACAATGCTAAGGGGTGGGGCATAAGACCTCCCCCTTGCTAGATCAAAGCACACTGCACAGCCAAGTGTAGACCCTTTCAAACATTTGGTAACCATGGCTGTGGTCAAATCATTCCCTTATGCAGCCCTGCTGGGTAAAGCAAGCTCAGATTCTTGAACGCTGAGTAAGTTCTCACTAGGAAATGTGGGTCTTCGCATTACTGCATTCACCATAGCAAAGTATTGGAATCAACCTAATTGTCTACCAACAGATGAATAGATAAATGAAAATGATATACATATAAAATGAAATACTACTCAGCTGAAGAGAAACGTGTAATAAAATTTTGCAGGAAAATGGATGGCTTCAAAATATGTAATATCAAGTGAAGTTATACAGTGTCAGAAGGAAAAAATCATATTTTCTCCCAAATGCAGAATCTAGCCAACAATATGTGTATATGGAAACAATGTACATGTGGGCACAGCAGAATACAGAGAAAAGAGAACAAGAAACATTAAATATCAGGGTTGAGGTAGACTCAATGCAGGTAATGAACACAAGTTATTAAAAAGGATATAAAGCTAAGTGCTTCTCTAGTTCTAATTCTGTCACTTTTTTTTCTTTTTCATGGTGGACAAGTTCAGAAAAATATATTCTATAATGAAAATATAAAATCCCATGAGGCTGCAGAGCTTCTGTTCCCAGTGACTACTCTAACTGTAGAAAAGGACACTGATTTGTATAGTCTTTGGGTCTGCTTAATTTCAGTCTGTAATTTTTTGTCTGCTCGTTTGTATGCAATATTTTTCATAATAAAGTTTAAAAAAAATAACCAGAAGCAGAACATTAAAGGTTTCTGATATCTCAAACTATAACATTTATGTAAAAAAGGGGGACATGACTACTGACCTGGGACAGATTAACTGGAGAATCAGCCATTTCTTATTGTTTCTCTGCTTGGAGTTTCTCTTTCAGGAACATTGAATAAATGGCTTGCTGACCTTTCATATAAGGGGTCAAAAAGAAAAAGGAAAAATTAATACTGAAAGCTGTTAAAAAAACGACATTGGAAGCTTGGGGAGAAAATCGCTGTCAACCATATTGTTGAAACCAGAAAAATTCTATCTTAAAATTGATGGAGACGTAAGTACAGTTCAAGATATTTGTAAAGTAAAACAATTCATTTCAACAAAGCAGGACAGCAGACAATATATCAAAGACAAAACAGTGTAGGAGAATCAGAGGAATCATCCATGGGAACATGGGAATTAATAAATTTCATGTGAAGAATAGATAAACACAGGAGAAATGGGAAGTAATCATCCATGTTCAAGACAGAAAACCACTAATTCTCACAGAGAATAAATAATACTGTAAATAATCCAAACAGCAGCAACATCAAAAACAAAAGCATAGGGAATAACAACCCTAGCAACAAAATATCTAGCCACTCTGGAAATCAATATGGAAAATCCTCAATTAAATAAACAAGTCCTCATGTTAAATAAACACAGCATATGACCCAGCTGTTCCACTCCTTGGTATCTGTTCTGGCACAGGCATGGCACAAGGGACAGCTTGAGTCCTGGGGCAGAGGACACTGCTTGACAAAGTTCCAGCAAAACTTCACCAAGAGATTTGGTCACCTGCATGCTGGCTTCTGCTTTCACTTTCAGGAACATTCCTTTGCAAAATGGGGGCGGGGGCGCAGATTCTGCTTATGCAGCCCCTGTGGAAATATATGTATGCTCCCAAGAGAAAACTTTGAAGACGGGGGTCACAGCATGAAAGATGAGTCAGAATAAGTAAGAAGAGTCTTCCTTGTACCCCAAGGACTGTGGTACCAATAGGGAAGATTCTGAGAAATTTAACTCAGCTCTGGATACAAGATGTCACAAGTATATCCACTGCCCTATATTGCAGCCTATAAAGAGGAAATAAGAATAGTGTGGGTTGATGAAAAAGGAATGAGATGCCAGGGTCTTCCTTTCTGAAAGTGTATGAAAAGAACAGGCCTCTACTATAGAACTGAGGAACATGAAAATGTTATAATCATACAGAGACCTAATGGGTCTTCATGAAAAAATCTATCCTTCTGATGTCAATGGAGATTGAGAGCCCAACATCGCCAGCTTTGGCAAGCATTAATGTAAGCCTAGGAACTGTAACCATAAGATTGGATTCTCCAGAAGAGCTGCCAGCTAAAGTCGTGCTGGGATCAAGAAAAATGGGCCTTGGTAGTACATGTTACTGGAGTTGTACCCATGCCAGTGGATGTCCACACAATCCAGAAGAGAATTTGACATTGCTGCTGCCGCTGTTGCTGTTATAGCAATGGCGCCCACCACTGCTACTCTTCCTGGGATTACCATTCATAATTGCTTACTACAGCTAGCACAATGGAGACCCTGGCAACAAAAGTAGCTACCACAGTTAGTTAGTTAATCTTTCATTCTATTGGGCATGATAAATTTAATTCAGTAGTTATATACATCTCGATTGGCTTTGAAAATTATAAATTTATAAACTCAAGTTCCAGTTGCTTTTGGGATACTATCTGACAAGGACACCAATGTACAGTATGGCTCGTTAAGGAAGGGAATGGCTCAGTTGCCTTTAGCCTACTGGCTGTGGGTGAGATAGGACCTCTGTTGGTCTTTTCTGTATCGAACACACAGATTGCAAGCCCAGTGCCACTTTGAGATCTTTGGCAGCAGTTAACTCTGCAGCTCACACATGATTGAGCCTGTATGATAATGAGTATTCAGAGACGGGTAATGCCTGGGGGGCACTCACCAACCTAAGACAGAGCACCTGTGTGGCCTGGGCAGGCGTCTCCATGACGGGTAAGGCGACCTGCTCACGTCCCACGCAACCCAAGTCAGAAGCTCATTTTTTAATAAAAGGGGGACCTGCAGGGCCCTGGCCCCCGTTTTGGGTAACTGTTGCCTTGCTTGCGGACCTTGACCTTGATATTCTCCCTATGCTAATTCCCTGCCAGGTTCCACCCTCCTGAATGCTTCAGGGAAGTTCCTTGCCTGGTACCCTGAATAATGGGCGTTAACAGATTAGAAGCAAGATTGTAAAACATCAGTAGCGAACTTCTGCCCTCCAGGGTCCTCCCATTGTGCTGTAAGCCTGTATTTAAGACCTCCTCCCCCCTTCAATAAATAACACTCAGCATTTAAAATTAATATATATATTATATGTATATAATTGAATGAATACTGTGAATGTAATCTATGAATACCACAAATGTGATTAATATCATGAGTGTAATTAATGAATATCATGAGTGTAACTTAAAAAACAAATAAAGTAAAAAAAATGTTATAATCAGTCAGTTAAAGGCTTAATATGAGATATTTTGTAAACCATGCATTTTAGAAAACATCAGATGACTCTACTGTAACTTGGTTGCGGTGAAAAGAATTTCAGACCGTCTAACATAATAAACCACATGAGCAGCAGCCTAGGCCCAGGCTGTGAAAGCAGAAGGCCCTATACTTTTCAGACCCTGAGAAATTTGTAACTTGCTGATTTTACAGATGCTGTCTGAAGATATCGTTTCGAATAAGACTGTCTGTTTTGTACTTTGCCTCTTCAGTCTGAACATTTAATGGGAAAACAAAAAAGAAATGCAGGGCTCTGATGCTTGCCAAATGACTTATGTAGGCAATGCGCCATATAAATAGTCTCTTTGATTAAGAGATAGAGAGAGCTGCTGAACCCTCAGATATGCATTCGTCCTCCCCCCTCCCCCAACTGGACTCCACACCTCCTCTTTGGGAACAAAATCCCACTGAAGCTGGTGTTTGGGAATGCTCAAAGGACTCAACATCCTACTCCACAGATACTTGCTCACCCAAGTTCATTGCTGCTCTACTCACAACAGCTACAAAATGGAAACAACCCAAAGGTCCTTCAACTGACAAATGGATAGTGAAAATGTGCAATAGTATTCATCTGTAAAGGAAATTGAAATCATGAGCTTTGCAGGTACATGGATGGACCTAGAAAAGATCATACTGAATGAGGTAGCCTAGACCCAGAAAGCCTGACATTGCATGTTCTCTCATAGGAAGTTCCTAGCTCCAAATCTTCAGATGTGAGTACACAACCTGGAGTGACTGCAGTAACTAGAAAAGTAAAAAGAGACCATTGTGGGGTGTGGGGGAGTAACAGAGATGGAGTAACAGGGAACAAGTGATCTGAAGGGGGAAATGGAAAAGAAAGGGAGGGATTTAACTATGGAGAAGGGACAGATATAAACACAGAAGAATGAGGGTAAAATAACAGCAAGGATGTCTAAACAGTTACAAGGAATCATACTATCACTGATCTACCCCAAACTGCCCATAATATATATGTTTGTGTAAGCAGATACATTGACAGTATAAATGAAGAGTTCCCATCTGGACTGATGATGCTCCTCCCAAGGGCCACAAAACCACTGAAACCAGCCATGAGAAGCCTACTTTGAAGTTGTTGGTCATAGATGTCCAAGAGACTCCTAAAACCTTATAGGCTATTGCTGTTGCCCATGGTTGACTCCCAGAGGGAGAAG
This sequence comes from Peromyscus nudipes, assembly GCA_902168325.1. Lineage (NCBI taxonomy): Eukaryota > Metazoa > Chordata > Mammalia > Rodentia > Cricetidae > Peromyscus > Peromyscus nudipes. The sequence continues at coordinate 9,821 of CABHPH010122771.1, read as the reverse complement.
GTGAGCCACTACTACTGATGAAGCCATACACTTCAGACACAAAACCCAGAGGACTCCAGATGGATTTGACCTTAAAGCCTTCTCCCTGGGGACTAACTTTCATGGTACCGGAAGGCAACATGCAAGCTTCCAAAGGAGGAGCCAGCCAACAGTCCTACCCAGTTATGACACCTATGAACCACAACAATGATCTGTACTGAATGCTAATCATAAGGATGCAAGAATGGCACACATTACTAGGTGGTAACCAACAGCTTCTAGTTCGACTTAAGACCCTCCAAAAAAGAGGAAGATCATGCCTTCTACTGGAAATGTAATCAGTTTCCCTAAGTCAAGGATATTGGGAGAGGATCTCCAACTACTACTTTACTAAATCAACCTAATCCCTAAAAATGTATTCTATATATTTACCCTTATTCTCATAGATAACTACAGTTCTCACCCCTTATCAAGGAAAGTTATTTTAGCAACATATGGAGATTATTACAGAAAACCACTATCAGTCAAAATACAGAGTTGTGATGCTCAGTCCCCACTGACATAAACAACGTAACTCCTGTACCTCAGGCTCAGGGAATCACTGAGAAGGGGGATGAGGAGAGGGTAGGAACATTGTAAGAGCCAGAAGACAGGATGTTTGCTGTGAGATTGTGTCTCTTAGAAACATCATAGAGGCTATATGCATGAAACTGTACAAGCACGACATCCTAAACATGAGGTGAACAGGGACAACAGCAAGAGACATGCTAACACGAAATGGAGAAAGCTCACTAGGCCTCAACCCTAGTCAAACACTAAGGAATTCTGAGTGCTGGAAAAATAGTCTTCCCCAGAGAAGAGTGCACCATATGGTTATCCAATACGCAATGTTCATCCCTGAAAACATAAAGACTGAGTAGGTTGTATTTTTATGTCAAAGAACACACGGAAACATACTACAACAGTGAAAGAAAAAGTTATTAAGAAATAATAAATGCCTATGTAAAGTCAATAGTTTTGATCTTCTAGATAAAAACAATTTATAATATTTTCTATTACTGCTCTTCACATATGTGAAGAGAGATGACTCAGTGCTTCAGAGTACCTGTTATTCTCTCAGAGACACTTTACCAGAAACTTGAATAGTAAATTAAAATTAGGAGAGAGAGAGAGAGAAAAAGAGAGAGAGAGAGAGAGAGAGAGAGAGAGAGAGAGAGAGAGAGAGA
>CABHPH010122770.1:0-43238 GCA_902168325.1 Peromyscus nudipes | reverse complement strand
GACACAAAGGTACATCCTTGTTTTTCTCCAAGTCTTCCCTCTGCTTTAGTTTGCTTTATGGGAAGACAGTTCAGCTGCAGCAGCAGAACCATCTTGTTCATTAGGTTTAGTCCCATGGACTAAGTCCATGCACTTTTACCCACATCAAGTAAATTCCAGTGGAAATAGTAAGCAGTCCTGTGAGCTGACAGTCACTTTCTGTCCTCCTAGCGTCCCATCAACCAGCTGACAGTGCAGCTTCACCAGTGAACCAGCGAAAGCCACCAGTGAGGATGGCGGAGGTAAGGGCCTTTTCTTTCTCTGAGATAGAAAGGTTACCTCAGTGGTCCCCTTATGTTTCAGTGGGTATGACATTTTAATCATGAAACTGATCAGGTTCATCATGTGTTGTTGTTGTTTTAAATGTGTTTTTTGCCTGCGTATGTATATTTGCACCATGTGTATACTTGGTGCCAAGCAGGGCAGAAACACCATGTGCTGGAAATCAAATCCCAGTATAAGCATGTATGTCTGTATAAGAGTATCACAAGCCCTGGAACTGGAGTTACAGACAGGTGTGAGATGTCACGTGGGTACTGGGAATTGTACCCAGGTCCTCTGGAAGAGCAACCAGTGCTCTTAACATCTAAGTCATCTTTCTAGCCCAGTACATCATGTATTTAAAGATCCTCATGTTGCCAGGCAGTGGTGGCACACACCTTTAATCCCAGCACTCGGGAGGCAGAGCCAGGCAGATCTCTTTGAGTTCCAGGCCAGCCTGGTCTACAGAGTGAGGTCCAGGATAGGCACCAAAACTACACAGAAAAACCCTGTCTTGAAAAAACAAATAAACAAACAAAAAGATCTTCATGTTGCTGGACACACTAAGCTCCTGACACGTCAAACTTTGGGTCATATGCTCAAATATTTCTACAATAGTCCCTAGAAAAAAAAATCTTAGTAAAAAAATATAAGTTTTCGTGCATTGGCTTTTTAGAGCCCATTCCATATGGTGGAATGCTTTGCTCAGCCTTGATGTGGGTTGGGGGTGGGGGTTTGTTAGTCCTGCCTCAACTGAATGTACCAGGTTTTGTTGACTCCCCATGGGAGGCCTTACCCTTTTGGAGGAGTGGATGAGGGGTGGGTCAGAGGGGGGAAAAGGGGAAAGGGGAACGGGAGGAGGGATGGGACAGGGAACTGTGGTTGGTATGTAAAATGAAAAAAAAATTTAAACAAAAAAAAGAACAACTACATTGAAAGATGAAAAAATAAAAATACAAGTTTTCATAGATGTTAAGTGATGTAGGTTAGGGAACCTTCAGTAGAGGCCAGACAGGTTATCCTGATCTGCCCTTGAATCAGAAAAAATTTGTAAAAGGTACTAGTCTTTAGCACAAAGTATAGAGTCCCAGATCTTCTGTTACATCATCAAATAAGGAATATAATATAGTCTCCATTTCAACTATGGAAGGATCAAAGATCTTTACAAATACTACTCAACATGATCTAAATGTTAAATATTTTCTTTCATTTCAATTACAGGTGGTATATAATAAACGAAAATGTGGTATGTACTGTAGAATCACCCTCTTAAGACACAATTTAGATGAGAATTGTATAAGTACTGGTTGTCTTTTGTGTGATGGACCACTGTGATATAAGCTGCTTACTGATAATGAGAAATATATATATATATATATATATATATATATATATATATAGTTTTATGGAAATGACATCCCAAGTAACAAATCATGACCAGTTGTCTATGGTTGTCATGTTCAACTGTGATTCCTTTAGTTATTTGAGTGATTTGTTCATCAAGTTGTGTCTAAATTTTTTCCAAAGGAAAATATCCCAACTACCTAACCCAATTTCTAGTGACAAATCAGAATACAGTTTATCTACAAAAATGTGTTCAAACTTGACCACAGGCATGCATGGTTGGGTTACATGCTTGTGTTCCTTCATAGATGAATAAACCAGAGGGTAGAGGTAGTGATGAGGCTCCTTAGCTATGCATCTCAAGAGCCATACCCCATCAAGGGCACGGTAATTACTGTAGAAGAGTTCTGCTTTCTTGCATCTGCCTGCAATAAGGCAAATCAACACTACAGTGACTGCTGTAGTGGTTAAAAGTCCTATGTAGTGGCATTCAGCATGCAACAGACAGTCACTGCTTTGAAAGGTAGAGAAACACACATGCTTATTTTTGGATGACAGAGCCCCAAAATTAAATAATGTACATGAGAGAGTAGGATGGATAGTTCCAAAATGGGTTTCTCTTAGATCTGACGTATTCCTGTAAGTTCTGGAGAAAAGCATTAACAGATTAGACAACATCAGAATGGGCACAAAGAGCCATAAAATTTAAGGACAGTGTCCACTAAGACTTCCAGTCATCATTCATTTAATGATCTGTGGTACATCATTATTCCAGCAATACATTTAAATTTTTATTTCTTTTAAAATTGTTAATATAATTTTATTAATTTTGATAAGTTTATTCACTGTATTTTGTCTTATTCATCCCTCATGACTCTTACTGTTCATAGATCCTCTCTCATTTTACCTTTTCCCAAATTTTATCCTTAAAAAATAACTTGCTAGTCCATTTTGTGCTAAACATATACTCAAACATGTAGGGGCATCCACTGACTCTGGGTTCACTTTCCAGGGACAACACCTTTAATTAAACTGTCCTTCCTTCATACAAAAGTCATAAATTGCCAATAGCTTCTCACTTAGGGGTGAGAAGGACTTCTGAAACTCTCTTCCCTGCAAGCCACAGTGTTGACCTCTTTGATCTTGTACGGGTCCTGTGCAAGCAACCAACAATAAACTTTTAAAGGAGAGCTAGACTCTGAGCAACAAGGCTACTTCCTGTCATGGGTAGTTAGACTCCATGTTGCCTATTCCATTTTTGCTCTGGGGCATTTACATAGGCAGCAGGAAAGAGTGTCACTGGGCATCATTCTATCCACATTGGTGTTGTCTGCATGCTCAGGCTCTCACCAGTGAGCTGATGTGTTAAGTGGAGCTATTATGGGGATTGGCTTTGTACATGCCTATCGTGTCTAAAAACCGAGTTTCATCCAAAGTACTCCATATAATGTACCCAGGACTACACAGTCTGTAATCTTTGATTTAGGTGGTAGATGCAAGAAAGTTATAAGTTCAAGACCAGCCTTTTCTAAATAGTGAATTTTAGGCCAGCCTAGGCTAAAGCCCCTTTTCACCAATAAAACAAAACAAATAATCAATGAAAGAACAAAAATAAACTGAAATAGAAGAGGCCCCTATAAGATCTGTTGATGGAATGAGAGTATATAGAAACTGACTTTGCCCATAGCAGGTTGACCAAAGTTCGGAGGATAGCCACATGCCCATAAGTATGTTATTAGCATAAACTGAACTTGGTAGGTTATTTAGGGAGAATAAAAAGGACATAGAGCTAGTAAGGAGTGGAGAGATATGAATGTAATCAAGAGAGTGAGAGTGATGAGTAGAGATGAATATGATCAAAATACATTTTATGGAATTTTCAAAGAATCAAGTATTTTATTAAAAATTTTGATGAGGAAGCAGTGAGCAGATATGATGCACAGTCATGACTTGTGCAGCCACTTCTCTTGTCTATTGGCACCCAGAGAGTAGTTACATCATGAAGCACCAGACCCCTTTTAATGTCAGGTTATATTCAGGGGTTGTACGGGGTTGGACAATTTAAAGGAACTTGTTTTTTGTCCAACCTTCATGTGACAATTTCATTTAGAACAACTTGGATGCTGAGTCAACACAGAAGACACATAAGCATAAGTCACTTCTCAGTGTGGGTACTTGATGATCAGAATCACTTGCTGAGAGGTCCCTGGCAGGATGAAGATGTTGGAGAAAGGCTGTGTTTACAATTCAGAGACCTTCTACAACTTATTTTGGAGGAAATACATAGTTGGAGTCAGGAATCAAAGACAGAACATCTATCTCTTTGGTTATATCTGTCAGGGAATTTGATCAGAGCATCATGGATATGACTGATATGGTACCCAAGGTTAAAAAGTTAGAGGAATACACAGCTCCTTACCTTCAAAACTCACTTAAAGTGATACTGTATGTCCTGCATGAGCTGTAAAATATCCTGGATAAGCAAAGAATGAAAATTAAACAACTGTTGGTCACTGTCCTGTAGCAAACTAAACACTTGCTCAGGATTCAGTCATTCTTGTCTAATTGAATTGTTTTCACATTTCACAAACATCATAGAACACTTGTACAATCCTTGTGCTTTTCTTTATGCTTTAACATGTTTTACACCAATAAGACTCCTGGGGGTCCTCATGAAATTTTTAGTTCCCCAGTGCAAAGGTGTGATCACAGTGGGATTGCATGGATTTCACTGTGTCCTGATGCTCTAACTGGGATTTGAATGCTGCCTATCAGTCACCACACCAACATAACACAGTCATGTTGCTCTTCTTTCTCTATTGTCACATCTGTGCTAATTTAGACTTTCCCTACAACATCATGTGACCATAATAGACTTTATCTACATCATCATGTGATACATAATTAATTGGATGCTGACTCGGTGATCTTCTTGAAGCACCATTCTACAGTGACTTACCTGAAAATAAATAAATAAGGAGATCAAATATACAAACACTCAACTATTCTTAGTTTCCTCTGTTTGTCTGCCATGAAGCTAACATAACTCTCCCTGTTGTGACTGCATTCCCAGTTTCTGCATTACTAAAGAAAAGGTGTATCAAAACAACTGTGATCCCACTTGATATGGATGGACCTCAAGTCATCTCCAGTACCTCCAGAGAAACATCACACATTAAAACAGAAGGTACTGAGGGAATTCAGTAATTATGTTCAATTATGTATAGTAGATGCCCTTTATGCTATGCACTATATGTAAATCTATAGAGACATTTTGCTGTAGTTTTTAATGTGTGGATACTGTTAATTTATCTAGCTCATCTGTAGAAATACAACCACAGAATTTAAATAGGATAAATACGTTTAAAGGTTAAAGGTAACCTTTGCCTTTCATTAAGTAATCATAGGAAAGCTGAGACTTACCTTGTATGAGTGAGTATGGCTTCACCCGGGGTAGGCATGAGTGACTGAGCCACCCTTTCAGTCACTTGGTCCCAGACATGGATGATGCAGATATGGAAAGTCTCAAGAATGATCTGATTAATGTCCAGAATCTCAAGAGTGAGGATGAAATTTGAGTTAGATAAAGGCATTCCTAGTCAGGTCCACTGGGAGAGGGCCCTAGGAGTAGTCATCTTAGACCTTGTGCTTGGGAGCCTAAAAGATCAGTCCTTCACTGGCAGGGGTGAGGGTGCTTTGCTTCTGGCTCTGTTATTTAGAGACTGTATTTCCCAGAATTCATAGACCATTCTTTCCCTGCTAGTCCCAATGCCCAAACGTTTGACTGTTGTTATAGCTCACCTGGAAAGGTTTGTTAGGATTACTTTTCAAGAGGCAGTGAGTAAGGAAATGTTTACTTTGCCATAGAGTTTGAGTTTGGAGTCCATAATTGGGAAGCAGTAGATAGAGACAGAAACTTGAGGGAGACTAACCTTGCAACCAGAGCCCAGAAGCAAAGAAAAATGAATGAATGTACTCTCCTGACTTTTCTTCCTTTTATACTGTCCAGGATCCCATTCAAGGGAATGATTGTACCCACAGGGAACAAGTCTTCTCATCTAACTTAATCTAATCAAGATAAACCCCAAGGGTATGCCCAGACAACACAGATCTCATCAGTTTGACAGCTGAGCTTCAGCATCCTAGAGCCAATGAAGTGTTGTTTTCACTTTTGAGTATTAACCTGTATTGGAGCCAGTTTATCTAAATGAAGTAAAATGAAGGTGCATGACATTGACATTGACCTTGTGAAAAAAGTCCCCACTTCTACGTGTTGTATTAGGAATTTCCTTAAAGACTTGTATCAGCTGTACAAAAATTACATGTATACTACATGGTCTAGAAATATTATGAAGTTAAGATAAAGCATACATGCATAAATTACAGGCCATTATCTATTTTACAGTTTATTTCCACAAAATATGTACAAAGTATGATAAAATATTAAACTTGATCATTATTTATACACTTACAGGCCATATATAGTGATTTCCATTTGAGAGATTTGCAAACAAAATCAACACACCATTTCAAATAGCTTTATAAGATGAACTTTGAGGTAATTAATGGCTCAGTGGGAAGAACAGTTACTAGAAAAGCAGGAGACCTGACCTTGAATCTGCTCACACACATACAAAAGCTGGACAGAGCTGTTCATATTTGTAATCCTACACTGTTGGGTGAATAGACAGGAATATTTCTAGTGCTTACTAGCTGTCATCCTATCTCCAGAGTCTATGAGAGACCCTGTCTGAAAGAAAGGAGAAAGAGTGATAGATCATGGTATGCTGTGCCCTCTTTTAGCTCTCATGTTTTAACTGACAGGCACCTACACACACACACAAACACACACACACACACACACACACACACACACAGGACAAAATTACCTGAAATTCATTTTACACTACTGCAACAATCGCGTAACCAACTTCTGTTACTACTGCAATAAGGTCAAGTATTTCAAACATATTGTAACATCCCTGGGGTTCTAATCACAGAAGCTGTGATCTTCTGTGGCTTTCTCATATATTACCCTACTTCTAATATATGCAGCATTTCAGTGGTTTTACTTACCCCTTCATTTCACCAATAAAGCTGCCAGACAACAAAAAGCTTAATATTAACAGAAAAGATTTTAGGAAGTAGAATATTCTATATGCAATTTTTATTCATGAAAGGTCACATTCCTAGCATCTTGAATTTTCAGTTTATTTGTACTTTGCTTAATTTAAATTCCCTTCCCCCAAAATGGAAGGGAGAAATGGTTTGGAATCCCCTTCTCCCTGAATGCCGGGTGTGCTGTCTCAGTTGTTTGTTTGTCTTTTGCTTTTTTTTTCCCCAACTTGTCATAAACCAGAGTCATTTGGGAAGAGGAAACTTGCATTCAGAAAATGCTCCCACCATATACACCTGTAGGCAAGCCTGTGGTGCATTTTCTTCATTGATGATGGATGTGTGAGGGACCAGCTCACTGTAGGCAGTGCCACCCCTATGGTGGTGTCACTGGGTGCTATAAGAAAGCAGGCCGAATGAGCCTTAGTGAGCAAGACAGTAAGCATCACCCCTTCATGGCCTTTGCATCCTCTCCTGACTCTGGGTTCTTACCCTGTTCAGTTCCTGTCCTGACTTCCCCCAGGAACTGAGTGTGAAGAGAGAACTGTATGCTGAAATAAACTCTTTCCTCTTCAAGGTGTTTATGATCATAGTGTTTTGTCACAGCAATAGAAATCCTAAATAAGACACTATGTAAACTATTAAGAGGCATGGGATTATGTCATTTGCAGAAAATAGATGCAAGTGTGTAGCATGAATCTTAAAAGGTCTTATTAATAAAAACAAACCCGGAGCCAGATATTGGGGTAAATGCTGGAAGACCAGAGACACAGAACAAGCCACAGCCACCTCACCTTGCCAATTCCTCAGCTGATCCTGTTTCCTCAGACTGGAAGCCTCTGAGTTCTCATCCAAATGGGTCTCAGCTGAACTGTTGCTAGAAGCCTTAACCAGGCTAGTTCCTGGTCCTTATGCCTTATATACCTTTCTGCTTTCTGCCATCACTTCCTGGGATTAAAGGCATGAGTCACCTTGCCTGGATGTTTCCAGTGTGACCTTGAACTTACAGAGATCCAGATGGATCTCTGCCTTTGGAATACTAGTATTAAGGGCGTGTGTGCCACCATTTTCTGGCCTCTATATCTAGTGGCTGTTCTGTTCTCTGACTCCAGATAAGTTTATTAGGGTGCACAATATTTTGGGGAATAAAATATCACCACATAAGTGAATATAATTGCCATGTTAAATGTCTTATGTTACATTGAAAAAGACAAGTACCAGGTGATTTCTTTCATTTGAAGGTCTAGGTTTTTAATGTAAAAATAAAATTACTTATGTGTATATGATGTGAACAAAGTAGAGGCTTCTTTGTCAATAAAGAGGACTAATGAGATGGGAAGAGAAGGCCATCTCTGAATGGAACATCACTGTGGTGTAGGTACAGTCTTATATACAAGTGCCCTTCTGAAACCAGTACTCTATGTGTACTGGGTACTATACTATGCCAATTGAAAAGGATATATTTTCTTATTCTGACTTCTCTCCAGTGTTACCTTTAAATTTGAGACATGTTAATTTTGCTTTTTTTGTGTGTGGTAATTCCATAAATGTTGGTACTTGATACTTGATGATATCATTGTTGTCAGCTATACCCAAATTGATTGTTTCCCAATTGCTCTGCTAACTAAACATTGAACTTAAAATTTTAGAATTTTTGATTGGTTCTTTCACATTATACTTTGGATAAATTCTTAGATAATGTGTGTAGCATGAATCTTAAAAGTTCTTATTAATAAAATCAAACCCGGACCAGGTATTGGGGTGAATTCTGGAAGATCAGAGAGACAGAACAAGCCACAGCTAACCTCACCTGGCAACTTCTCAGCTGGTCTTGTTTCCTCAGACTGGATGCTTCTGTGTTCTCATCCAAATGGCTCTCAGCTGAACTGCTGCTAGAAGCCTGAAAGCTTAACCAGCTAAATGCTTAACCAGGCAAAATGCTTCTAGTTCCTGGTCTTCATGCCTCATACATCTTTCCTTTCTGCCATCACTCCCTGGGATTAAAGACTCACTTCTTGGGATTAAAGACGTGTGTCACCATGCCTGGCTGTTTCCAATGTGGCCTTGAACTCACAGAGATCCAGAGGGATTTCTCCTCTGGAATGCTAGGATTAAAGGTGTGAGTGCCACCATTTTCTAGCCTTTGTATCTAGTGGCTGTTTGTTCTCTGACCCCAGATAAATTTATTAGGGTGCACAATATTTTGGGGAACACATTACCACCACAAATGTGAATTTGGAAGTTGATTCCATGCTTCCTTTACTTCTTTGTTAAATAAGAAACACAGAGCCAATGCAGAGATGAAAGCCCAAGAGGTCAGAGCTAAAAACCTTACCCTTTACTGCAGCCATTGTCCTCTTCAGCAAGAGACCTACTTCCTGTCTGTCTTTTTTATAGACTTTCTATTCTGCCTTCTCATTGGTTATAAACCCAACCATATGACCTCCTTGTCACTGCCTGTCTGTACAGACCTCCAGGTATTCTATGGTTGGTATTGAGATTAAAGGCATGTGTCTCCATGCTGGCTGTATCCTTGAACACACAGAGATCCGCCTAGCTCTGCTTCCCAAGAGCTGGGATTAAAGGCGTACACCACCACCGCCCTGGCTTTCACTATGGCTTGCTAATAGCTCTGACCCCCAGGCAACTTTATTTATTAACATACAAATAAAATCACATTTCTGTACAATTAAAATATCACCATATTTCCCCTTTTCTATTTTAATAAAAAGAAAAAAGGAAAAAGGTTATAACTAACATAAGAAAAACTATATAAAAAAGTACAATAACTATATACCATATATACAAGTAATAAATATCTAAACAATGTCTAGTCCATTTGTATTTGACAAATTCAGAGAAAATAGTTCCATTATCTATACTGTTTTGGTAAGTCCAAAATGTACCTAATTCACTTTCTATCCTAACTAATCTTCAACTATAACTAACTAATCTTCAACTATAACTAACTTACCTTCAACTCCTCAGAGACCCAAGAAGGAAATAATATTATCTAAAAAAAATAAAAACAGGAAGTGCATGCAAGCAGCTTCCAAAAAAAAATATGAGTTGACAGAAACAGCCAGCTGCCTGGACAGTCACCTGAGGTTTCTCTGCAGTGTTGGGGCATCATCTTCAGCCTATAGGCTTAGCGTATCTGACAGACTTATTTGTGAAGTAGGATATACACAAGGTCAATAGTTCGACCTCACATTGGGTGAGAGCAGTCCATGTACCAGAAACACCTGAATTCCACTAGTGTCATGTCATGATTCAGGATTTTAAATTCTGGAAATTGTTGATGTTTTTTGAATTCAGCTGTCCATTCTTCTTGGCTGTGTGTGTGTGTGTGTGTGTGTGTGTGTGTGTGTGTGTGTGTGTGTGGCTTCATCTCAGCATCCCGTTCTTCTCCACATCCCTCTATTAAATGCCAGTCTGCTATTGAGAGGCGTGAGTTTAGTTATTCTTCAAGAATAACTGTTTCAGCTGCCGTTCCACTGCACATCAGAAGCCATCCGCCCACTGCCTGTTCAGCTGCCTTCAAAGAAAAGGGCTCTGTACCTTTTCTGGATTGCGAAGGCCACTTCAGGGATGGTGCCATATTGTCCTGGCCTCAGAAGATGCCTTTTGATAAAGCCATAACCACACTTGTTTTGGCAGAATCAGTAGTCCTTTGTTTCGTGTCCTGTCTGTCCATTTTATCCTGTTGTCAGCAGTCAATTCGAGGATACTTTGTTGTCCAGGGACTAACTTTTGCCACAATGAAAGTTAACTCCATATTCAGTTTCTTCAATGCTCATATTTTCTCTGAAGTAGATTGGTACTGCCAGGAGCCGACATGTTTCATAGTCATAACAAAAAGAAAAATTTTCTAAGTTATTAAAACATTTTAAATGCCATATTCTGTAGATCTCTGAAGGGTTTGAAGATGACCTGTCTATCTAAAATATATCTGCTCAATCTTGAAAACATACCTAATATGACCACAAGTTCTATTATAATGTCTAACTACTAACTTTCATTTCTTTATATCCTAACAGTTGGTAATAGTAACATTCAAGAATCAGCAAATTGCATTACATTGTTAAATGAACTGTATAAATATAATATCTTGAAAAATATTAGAAATATATGTATGGCATTTTCTAACAATATCAATCTCAATATATATAATTTGTATACAATATAAAAAATCCAATCCAATGTAAAGTATTTAAAACTAGTAATTGTCTTTTTCTTTTTTTAAACAAGAACCTTAAATCTAATCTCCTCTGCTTAGCCCTTTTTCTAATCCTTAACAACAACTTGTAACCAACCCTCCTAAACAATGAAAATTCTATTAATACCAACAGAAAAGCATACAATTCCGATTTTTTAACTGAATTATAAGGACTTTGAACCACTTTACTTAAATTTTCTGATTTGTAACCTGCTTTTCCTTGTTTGTTGGCATCTGTATAAAATGTACGAACTCCAGATATGGGTTTTTCCCCATACAATTCAAGGAAAGATCCAATCAGCTCTCTTTATAAGATCAATTATATTGCTTTTGGGATATTTGCTGTTAATTTCTCAAAAAAAAATTACTGCAAACTCTTTGCCAAGGTTCACTTTCTGTCCATAATTTTTCAATGTCCTCCTTAGTTAAAGGTACGACAATTTCTGCTGGGTCTATTCCTGCTAATTGATGAAGTCTCAATTTTCCTTTCCAAATAAAGTCAGAGATTTTTTCCACATAAGTTTTTAATTTTTTATTGGGTTTGTTTGGTAAAAATATCCATTCCAATATAATATCTTCCCTCTGCATTAATATTCCTGTAGGAAAATGCCTAGAAGGTAAAATAACCAAAATGCAATCCAGCTTTGGATCAATACAATCCACATGCCCTTCATGTACTTTCTTTTCTACCAAGGCCAATTCTTTCTCAGCTTCAGGTGATAATTCTCTTGGATTATTTAAGTCCTTGTCACCTTCTAAGGTTTTGAACAAATTATTCAGTTCATCATTTTTTACCCCAACAATAGTTCGTAGATGAGAAATGTCTCCAAATAATCTTTGAAAGTCATTAAGTGTCTGTAGTCGATCTCTCCTAATTTGCACCTTTTGGGGTCTAATTTTTTGTAGCTCTATTTTATATTCTAAATAATTAATAGAATCTCCTCTTTGTATCTTTTCAGGAGCAATTTGTAATCCCCAGCAAAGCAAATTTTTCTTTACTTCTTCAAACATTCTTTCTAAAGTATCTGCATTTGAGTCAGCTAGTAAAATATCCATATAATGATAAATTATAGATTTAGGAAATTTTTTACATATCACTTCCAATGGCTGTTGTACAAAATATTGGCACAGAGTTGGGCTATTCAACATTCCCTGTGGTAGGACCCTCCGTTGAAATCTTTTAACCGGTTGAGAATTATTGTAAGTAGGCACCGTGAAGGCAAATCTTTCTCTGTCTTTTTCTTGTAAGGGTATTGAAAAGAAACAGTCTTTTAAATCAATAACTATGAGAGGCCATCCTTTTGGTAACAGAGTAGGCAAAGGAATTCCAGATTGTAGAGAGCCCATTGGCTGAATTACTTTGTTAATTGCTCTAAGGTCTGTTACCATTCTCCATTTACCAGATTTCTTTTTAATAACAAATACAGGAGAATTCCAAGGGCTGGTTGATTCTTCAATATGCTGAGCCTTTAACTGCTCTTCTACCAGCTCTTCTAAAGCCTGGAGTTTCTCTGTTGTTAAAGGCCATTGCTGAACCTATACAGGCTAGTCTGTTAACCATTTTAAAGGTAGAGCTGTTGGTGTCTTTGGGAGATCATCAGTTGTTGTGCCCTGTTCTTGTATAATATGGATGGCTGGTGACCACTCATTAGAATAATATCTTCTAATATTTCTCTCAGAAACATGTGCTAGTTTATGATTTGTTTCTGAGGTTGGATGGATGTTAATCTGAGTATTCCATTGTTGCAACAAGTCTCGACCCCACAGGCTCATAGCTATGTTAGCCACATATGGTTTTAATTTTCCTCTCTGTCCTTCTGGACCTATACATTCGAGCCATCTTGCACTCTGTTTCACTTGAGATAATGTCCCAATTCCTAACAGTTGAACGTGTACCTCCTGAAGAGGCCAAGTTGGATGCCAAAATTCTGGTGCAATTATGGTAACGTCCGCACCTGTGTCTACCAGACCAGACAACAAAACACCATTAATTTTTATTGTTAATTTTGGTCTTTGTTCATTTATAGAAGTTTGCCAAAAAATTTTCTTTATGTTTTCTCCTGAATTTTCTATTGTCTGTCTTACATCATCCCAAGCAACATGATTTATTCCAATGGGCATGTGGTTATTTAATTGCTCTGAGTAGGGGTTTCCTCTACAACTGCAGGAAAGGTCTGAACTGGATTCACTGTGGGTGCCTGTCTGAGGCCCCTCTGGGAGTTTCCCGAAGACCGAGGCAAAGGATTACCTTGTCTGTCCCTTGTTGATGTACATTCGTTGGTCCAGTGTTTTCCCTTACCACATCTTCTGCATACTCCAGAAGGAAGGGGCATTCTGTTGCCATTGTTCCTTGATGAAACATTGTTTCTAGAAATGACCTGTTTACAGTCCCTTTTCAAATGTCCTTGCTTTCCACATCCAAAACATCTAACATTTCTCAAACCTTTTGAAATTGCCTGTCATGAGAGAACTCTCATCCAGTGTCTGATGGAAGTGGATGCAGAGATCTACAGTCAAGCCCCAGGTGGAGTTCTGGGATTTCCAGTCTGCAAGAGAGAGGAGGGATTGTATGAGTGAGAGATATTGAGACCATGATTGGAAAAAGCACAGGGACAAATAGCCAAACTAAAGGAAACACATGAACTGTGAACCAATGGCTGAGGAGCCCCAGGCCCTCTGGATAAGTGAGACAGTTGATTAGCTCGAACAGTTTAGGAGGCCCCCAGGCAGTAGAGCCGGGACCTGTCCTTGGTGCATGAGCTGGCTTTTTGGAGCCTCAGGCCTATGCTGAGACACTTTGCTCAGCCTTAGTGTAGGAAAAATTTCTTAATAAAGAAAAATGAAAAAAAAAGTAAAAAAAAGATAGTTTGGATCAGTGCATAATGACTTTTTCAGCCAAGCCTTCTGACCTAACTGCAGTTGAATCCCAGAACTCACATAGTGAAAGTAGAAAACCAGACCCCTGAAGAGCCCCTCTAAATTCTACCTGCACACAGAGACACATCCATGGTTTCCTCTAACCAGAATAAATGCAGTGCATATTTTGAAAGATTTATTTACTTTCATGCAGTGAAAGATTCTTTCACATTGATTTAGATTTCCATTGTCTAGAAAACCAAAAGCTCTGTTCCTCATTTCTCTTCAGTTCTTCTCTTTGCCATAATTTGTTTGCCAGCAATATAATCCACAGTTCTGGGAATGAGGAAAAAGCAAACCATGCTTAACACTTTGGCTGGCTCTTAAGATTCCATTCCTCATACTGGATTGCCTTGACCAGCCTTGATACAAGGAGAAGTGCTTAGTCCCATGGCAACTTTGTGTGCCATGCTTTGTTGATACCTATAGGAGGCCTGCCCCTTTCTGAACAGAGACAGAGGAGGAGTGGATTGGAAAAAAAATTAGATCAAGTCACATATGCTAGCTACATGGACTTCTATACACATCAAGCAAGGATCCCTGGAATAATTAAAAGCAATATCATGTGTTGACAAGTTACTTTCTGTCCTTTTAGTGGTACATAAAAATGCTGACATTGCGTCTTCCTCAAGAGAACAGAGAGCACCACCAGTGATGATGGTGGAGGTAAGACTTCCTTTCCTTTCTCTAATATAAAAAGTTTCTTTGTCTCCTTACCTTGTGGATATGAAATTTGATTAACAAAAGCTAGGTGCATCATGGGTTAGCTCAGGGAGAAAAGGAAATGGAATTGTACCAGCTTGCTCCTGATTGAACTAAACAAATGTTTGCAGTGTCATTTATCACAGTTTGTGTAAGAGGATGGTTTCTCCTGAAGAAAAAGTTTCCTCTTTAGATGCATGTATAGTTTTCACTCAGAAGTTGACAGCCACCTCTGGTTCCTAAAATCTTGATGAAGTTTGATTATGTTCCACGGAAGCAATTGTAGAAAAAGTTTCTCAATTTTAGTGTGGGGATGTTGAATGGTAAGACAGCATGAGGATTAGTATAAATAATTGAGGCCGAGCTGTAGGAGTAATTATCTCACAGTCAGGTTATAAAGATGTGGTGTGGCTTGGGGAACATTCAGTAGAGACCAAACAAATAGTGTTTCTTAATCTGGCCTTTGAACCAGCAAAAGTGGGAACTGTCACAAACTAGAGTCCCAGTTCTTCTGTGACATTGTCACACTAGTCCATAGGACTCTACTAGTACATAGGACTAATACACTACTAATACACTAGTACATAGGACTCTTGCTCATTTTGATTGGCATCATACCATGTTGACATGTGTTCCAAAGACCCATGTAAACAGAATTCAGCATGACCTGTGCCTCAAACTGTTTTCTTTCCTTTAAATTTCAGATGGAGTCTAGAAAACGCAGTATGTATTATGAAATCCCTTTGTTAAGACATATATTTTAGAAATATGTTGTATAATTACTGGATATCCCTATGTCTAATGCACCACTGTGATCTAAGCTACCTATAGAGAAGAGCTTGGATTTTGTTTTTTAAAAAAAGTAGTACTCAAAGTTAAAAAAGAAAACTGGAATTATCTACCGTCACTAGATTCAGATATGATCTCTTTAGATTGTTTGGGATATTCTGTACCAGGCTATGTCTAAATATGTTTTTCCAAAAGATAGATATCCTAATTACCCAGTCAAATCTCTTGTGACAAACTAATGAATTAACAAATTAGGATACACACTTTACCTACAGTGTATGTGTTCAAAGCCCATTACATGCAGTACATTTATTTGTTTGTGTGCTACTCTACTGAAGAATAAACCAGGGCACAGAGGTAAGTGATGAGGCTCTCCATACAGATCAAGGGACATTTTGTAGCCCAAGGACTTGATAATCCCTAAGTTCCAGCTTCCCAGCATTTGCCTTCAGGAGGTCAAAATTGCAGAGATCAAGACCCTGTAGTGACTACCACAGAGGGCAAAACCCTGGGGCATTGCTTTTCATCTACCTACAGACATTCACAACCATGAAAGGTTAGAAAGCCCACGTGCTTCTAGTCAGATCAGCGATTTTGAGAATGGGAGACAGACACTGCATGGGGAGATGCAGCAGGCGTTTTTCACTTAGGCTTTTGTTATATATGGCTCTTTCCAGTATTCTCTATTGTCACGTTGTCATAAATTTAGACTTTACCTACACAGTCCATGTATTGCTTAATGGATTATAAACTGTATTCAGTGAACCTCCTGAAGCTCCATTCTCACTCTGATGACTGTACCTGGAAACAAGCAATCAGATCAAGTGGACAAACACACAACAGTTGTTAGTTTCCTCTGTTTTTCTGTCATGAGGCTGACTTTTCTCCCTGTTATAATGCATTCCCAGTTCCTGCATTCTTAAGGGAAATTTGTCGGAAGCAATCTTTTGCCCCTCGGGATGTGGAAGGACCTCCCGTCCCTGAAGGACCTTCTGCAGAAACAACACCAATGCAAGTAGAAGGTACTGTGGGAATTCCATAATTCTGTCCAATTGTATACACTGGTTGCTAATTATTTTGCTTCATATCTAAGTCTATAGAGAACCTTAAGACTATTTTTCCTATGTAGAATAATACTAATATATCTAGGTCTTCAATGTAAACACAACCACAGAATTTAAAATACATCTAAGGCTCAGTGTGCTGGGCTCTGCTGACTCCCCATGGGAGACCTTGATTTGGGAGATGCGGGGATGTGGGGTGGCTTGGGAGAGAGGGCTAGGGGGGTGGGAGGAAGGAGGAGGGGGATCTGTGGGTGGTATGTGAAGTAAGTAGAAAATTTCTTAATAAATAAAAAGGAAAAAAAAGGAAAAAAATACACCTAATGTCACCTTGGGTTCTCATTCAATAGTATGAACTGGTGGAAAGCTGAGGCTCATCTTGTTTTGGGTCAGGGTGGCTTCACCTGGTATAGACAGGAATGGGTGAACCACCCTCTCTAATACTTTTTCTGTGGGTGATGCAGATGGAGTAGAGCTAATGTTTCTCAAAGGGACTTGGTAAAGGTCTAATGTTTCATGACTGAGGGTGAAATTCAAATTAGATAAGAATGTTCCTGGATTGATCCAATGAGCAAGGGTCCCAGGAATGGTCATGTTACACACTGTGTTTGGAGGGTCAGGAAGTGGAAAAGATATCAGTAGGGACAAGGGAAATGGGAGGAGGATGTCCTTTTCCTCTTTCAGTGGGGTGTCTGGGGAAAGTGTGTTTTGCCATTTGAAGACAGTATTTCCCAGGACATTACTCTCTTTTTTAAGGCTTGCTTTTTAAAATTTAATATGTCTTGGATATTTTCCTTTTTTTCTTGAAAACTTACACAATATATTCTGATCTTGGTTTCCCCTTCGCCATCTATTCCCAGATTCTCCCCACCTCACCACCCATCCACTGTCTTTATCTCTCACTTTAGAAAAGAAACAAATTAAAAATAGAAAACCAATATATAATCAGTGAAAAAGCACAACACACACACACACACACACACACACACTCAAAAAAGCAACATAAAACACAAAATCAGAAACCATAATATATTTGCAAAAGACCAGTAAGATTTAAAAAATGCCTAAACAAAGCAATATGAGACCCAAAATGTCTACAAAAACACCATTGCATTTGTTTGGTGTTGGCTTGCATTGGACCTACCTTTAAGTGTGGTTAATATACCTAATGTGACTCTATTGGAGAAAACTGATTTTTCCCTTGCAAGAGTTTGCCAATGAAGATAGTTTCTTGGTTAGGAATGGGAGCTCCTGTTCACTTTGCCCTCTCAACACTGGGGCCCTGTCTGGCTAGAACCTGTGCATGCTGCCACAGTCTCTGTGAGTTCATATATCTGTCAGTCCTGTTGTGTCTGGAAGACAGTATTTCCTTGATGTCATCCAACACTGGCTCCTTTCTACCTCTTCTTCCACATACCTCCCTAAAACCTGGGGTGAGGGGGTGTTAATGAAGACATTTAGAACTGAGTATCAGAATATCTTTTCAGCCTGTGACACTACCAGATTGCTAAGCTTTTGCTTGTGGTTACTAGCTCTTCATTTTAATTGTGTCTGTCTGAATTTTTTACTCAGGTGTGAGTAAAATAAACTAAAGAATAATTAGCTTCTTTAGTCCATGGAGTCTAAGGTTACAGTCGATAATTGCAGGGCAGCCACATATAGAGGCCGGAGCTTATGGTAAAGAAACAATACCTGTTGAAAACCTAGATGAATGAATGCTTGGACTCAGCTCACTATCTTCTTTTTATATAGTACTTTCTGGATTAGTCAGGGTTCTCTAGAGTAGCATAATGAATAGATGAATCTCTATATATAGATATAGAAGGAGGATTTATTAGAATGACTTACAGACTGCGGTCCAGCTAATCTAACAATGACTGACTATGAACAGAAAGTCTGAGAATCCAGAAGCTGCTCTGTCCATGAGGCTGGGTGTCTTAGTAGACACTGGAATTCTGAAGAAGTAGGCTATAATGCCAGTGAAGGAATGCACTTGCTAACAAGGCCAAAGCAATCAGGCAAAGAGCAAAAGCTTCTTTCTTCCATGTCCTTATATAGGCTTCCAGCAGGAGGTGTAAGCTGGATTAAAGCAGTGGCTTCCTGCCTCAAGTTCCTGGTTAAAGGCATGTGTCTTCATGCCTCAAGTGCTTGTCTTTTCCTAGCTCAAAAGATTTAGATTAAAGGTGTATCTTCCTACCTCAAAGATCTGAAAGGAAGTGGATCTTCCTACTTCACCTTAAGAAAAAAAATTTCTCACCGATATGCCCTTCATTTTGAGGTTTTAGTTCATTCCAGATGAAAACAAGTTGACAAACAATAACCACCACACCTTCCTAAGCAATAATGCTGAGGAGAGTTCATTAGTTGTCCCACCTCAGCTATCCTAGTTGATACAATCTTACACTTGCATGCTCAGTACTGGATATCATCCAGTTGACTGTGGAGATTAACCATGGCAGTGCCGTGAAGTATTTTGTTCACTTTGTATATTAACCTGTGATAGAGCCAATCTATATGGCGAGAGACAGCATTCTCTCTTATACTCACAGAAACCTGTAGATGATAGACTAATATAGGCAGAGTTTCTCTGTGTCCCAGCAGCCGCTTCATAATAACCACATTGAGCCTTAACATAAATTATAAATGTTCAGCTGATAGCTCAGGCTTGTTACTAATTAGCTCTTACAACTTAACCCATTTTTATTCATCTATATTCTCCCATGAGGTTCGTGGCTTTTACCTCTATCCCATTTTTTATGTCTGACTCTTTCTCCATCTGACTGGCGACTCCTCTGATGCCACTCTTCCTCATCCCATCATTCTCAGTTTGGCTTTCTCACCTAACTTTATTCTGTTAAGCTATTGACCAGTCAGTTTGTTTATTAAACCAATCATAGCAACATGTATTCACACAGTGTAGAGAAGGATTATTCTATAGCAGTCTAGCAGTGTGGGCCCAATGATGCAGGAAGAACAGAGCCCTTCCCTTTCATCCTTCAGGACTTGTAGAAATCCATGCATAGTCCTCTTTTCACTGTTAACTACTACTTCATGTGGCACCAACAGGGTAGAGTGTGGCTAAAACGGCTGTTTACTCTGACAGAACTACCACATTTGCAGTGTATATTCCCAGTCTATGCTCCTCATCCTGGACTGCCATGCAGGATGACTGAGGTGTAAAGGAGGTTAGAGAATTGTCATTCATCCTTGAGCCTCTGACCTTGTGAACGAGGAGGGATCTGATCTCTGGCCCCTGCCTTGGCTCTTTTTCATGCATTCTTGATTCCAGCTCCAAGATGCAGATGGTGCTTAGGGAGTTCCCATAAACTAATACCCATGTTCCAAGGGCTAAAAGACATGAACAATTGGGGATCAACTCTCTTGGCACCCATCTTGCCACAGGCTGTCTTTGTCCTCAATGTTTTGCATATTTGTGACTTTCTCCAGGGAATAGCTGACATGCTAGTTTTTGGGTGGAAATGAGTTCATATCTAAGGAGTGTATTTCCTCCCTTCTTTGGTAGGTTCAAGAACTTTGATCTTTGAAAGTCTGATCTCCTGCATTCTCTTGTTGGGCTCCATAGGCAATCTCTGTACCTTTAATGCTGTGTGTCTCTTTACCTTAAACTCAGCAGCTATTGATTCTGAGCAAGGTGTCACAGAGATCCAGGACCAGTCTCCACTCCATAATCTTCCATCTTTCTTCTCCAACCACTTTCTCCTGTTTCTGGAGTGCCATGTGGTCTCTAGACTCTGTACCTGGAAATATATAAAAGTGTGACAATTCCCTTGTATCAGGAAACTTGTTCTTGATGTTTCATACTATGAAACATTGCTCAGAGGAGTCCCCAGAATGAGTCTCTATGTGTCATGTCTTTTATATTCCATATTTTTCTCTCCCTCCTTTGCTAAACTCATCAGATTCAGAAGACCATTAGGAGAGAAGAGGACAGAGCAGAAAACTTATTGTGGACTACATGCCCAGAATGATAGTTGAATCTTAGTAGGTCATCTGGCTCATCCCTTTACCTGATGGACAGAGCTGAAAGGCTGGTGGTGAGCAACTGAGGCATGTGAACATGTAAAGACAGAGGAGTTAATCAGAGTCAGCTAGGAGCAGTCACATAAGCAGAGTGATACAAGACACAGTAAAAAACAACCAAGTGTGTAGCTAGAGTTTTCCTGCCTGGCCCACGGTCAGGACAAATCTCTGTCACCCACCAGTCCCACAGCCGCTCAGACCCAACCAAGTAAACACAGAGACTTATATTGCTTATAAACTGTATGGCTGTGGCAGGCTTCTTGCTAACTGTTCTTATATCTTAAATTAATCCATTTCTATAAATCTATACCTTGCCACGTGGCTCGTGGCTTACCGGCATCGTCACATGCTGCTTGTCATGGCGGTGGCTGGCAGTGACTCCTTCTGCCTTCCTGTTCTCTCTATTCTCCTCTCTGTTAGTCCCACCTATACTTCCTGCCTGGCCACTGGCCAATCAGTGTTTTATTTATTGACCAATCAGAGCAATTTGACATACAGACCAAGTGAAAACATATACAGACACATACAAACACACACACACACACACACACACACGCATTCAGACATGTAGACACAGACACACACACAGACACACACACACACACACACACACAGATAGACACACATAGACAAAGACACACACACAAATAGAAGAAAATTGTCTGAAATCCTAGGAAGAGTAACAAAGAACAGTAAAATCACTGACCTATGATGGTCACTTTGGTCCAAACACCTAAGGCTGTGACTCCAATTAGTGAAATATCAGCTCCCTACAATGACTCTTTTTTGAATTTACCCGCATCTATATACTGGTGGTAGCCTCATGTACACAGGCCCTCATTTTGCATGGAAAAGATCACCTTCAGGGAAATGCCTATCCTTTGTGCCATCTCTAAAAGAAGTCCCATGTGTTTGGCCTTCACCTTGCCAAAAATGCACAACTTCTAATCATTATTTATGAGTTTTGATAAGTTTAAAAGGGTTGCTGCTTGTTGATATATACTTCACAAAGCAGAAGTGTTGCAAAGACCAGAAAACTATGTTCATAAACACATAAAACACATGTAGATTATCCATTGTGCAATGTTATTCCATAAAATATGTACCACATATGATGAATTATTACAATTTACCTCTTATTATTCATGGTTACCAAGATTGCATCATTCTTTACCTTTGAGAGATAATGTAATGGGACACAAACATTCACTTTTAAATAGTTGTTTAAAGTTAAATGCATGGTGTACAGATCACTCAGTACACACATCAGTACCCTATTTTGAATCTCCAGGGCACATAAAAAAGTCAGAAAATTCTGTGCACACCCATAACCCCGGCATATTTAGGGGCAGAGAAAGAAGGATTCTGTGTCTTGCTGGCTATTAGTCCAGGTCTAGCTTCAATGAAAAACCTTGATTGAAGGAAGGAAGACAAAAGTGAAAGACCAGGGTTGTTATAATTTACATTTTAATTCTTTGAGAATTTAATGTGACAACTGTATTCACATTATTCTATCCCACCTTCTCCTCATTCCAACTCATCCCATGTTCACCCTTCAAATATATGACTTCTTTTATGATAATAATTATAGTTACATATACAGATAAGTCCATTTAATGTTGCTCTTATGTATACTTATGTATGCTATTGTATGTTTAGTGTTGTTGGTTTGGGATTAGATTACTTATGAGGGGGCTTACCCATGGAGAAAATTGATTTTTCATCTCTCTACAACCATTGATTGCCTGTAGCTCTTGGTCTAGGATGGCATATCATTAGGAACTGTCCTGATGCAGGTCCTATTTGGGGAATTGTATTGAGATTTCATGGGTTATATCATCCCTGCCATGTCTAGAAGACACCATTTAGCAGCATATGTCATGTCCCTCTGGTTCTTATAGTCTTTCCACTCCTCTACCAAAATGTTCCTTAAGTCTTAGGTGAAGGGGTTATCTTATGCATCTACAATTTGGGATCCCACATATGTCTTATGACCTCCACATGCAAACTGAGCCATACCAGTGGTCCCTCCAAAGAGAATACATGTGAAGATATGTATTTAATTTTCAATCAGATAGATTATTTTATGTTGCTTTAGGTTTCCACTGTCTGGAAATACAATTCTGTTACTCATATATCTCCAGGACTCTCTCTGTTTTAATTTCCCTTCAAGGGAAGACAGTTCAGCAGCCACCCAACCATCTGTTCATTAGGTCTAATCACTTGTACTGAGTCTGTGCACTTTTAGCCACATCAAGCAAGAATGCTGCATAAGTAGTAAGCAGTACCATGAGCTGACAGTTACTTTCTGTCTCCTTAGCATTACCTGAAAAGACACCAGTGAAGGTAGAGAAGGTAAGGGGGCCTTTCTTTTCTCTAAGATAGAAAGTTTACTTTAGTGATCTTATGTTTGAGTGGATATCCCATTGAACAACAAAACTAAGCAGGGCATCATGGGTATAAGAGTGTTAGTTTAGGAAGAAGACAAAGGAATTGTACCATCCTGGTCCAGACTGAATCAAATCTTCCAGCATCAAGTATCACAGTCTGTGTGAGGGGGCCTTTTCTTCTGGAGAAAAAGGGCTCCTCTCTAAAAAATGTGTGTAATGTTGATTCAGAAGTTAACAGGCATGTCATCTATTAAGATGTGTATTTTTCCTTGAGACTCCTCTCCTATTTGTTTCTCCAGCCTGTCATCTAGATGGAGTTTGGGTTGTTCCCCAAAAGTCTATGTGGTGGGAAGCTTCATGCATCCAATATTTGAATATTTAGGATATGATACATTTAAAACATGTGCATTCATGCAAATAATTGGAGGAGCCCCTCCCCATAGAAGAAAATAATCTCCCAAAGCAGGTTGTTAAGTTGGTCTGCCATGTTGTGATGTAGCATAGGGAGCCCTCAGTGAAGGCCAAACAGAAGAGGTGCTCTGCCCTCGCTTTGAATCAACATAGATGTGTGATGTATTAGTTTTTGTCACAAATATGTAGCCTTGGTTTTCTGTGACATCATCATATAATGTATCAATACAGTCTTTTTTATGTCTTTTTCCTATCCTACTTTATACTATGCTGTGTCATAGTGTGAACTAAAGAGCTATGCAGATAGACTCTGTATGACCTGAACCTCAAAGTGTTTTCTTTCCTTTCAATTACAGGTGAAGAATAGAAAATTCAATTGCCGTATGTATTATGGCATCACTCAAGATGCATTTTAGAATTATTTAAATGCTGGCTGTCTTTTCTCTGGTACACCAATGTGATATGAGACTCCTATTGGCAGTGAGAATTGGGAGTGTAACGGGGGGGGGGGGGGGGGGGACAATGCCGGGGGGGGGGGGAGGGAGGCAATGCCCTGAGTAACCAGCCCTACCCATGTGTCTACAGTCAATGCATTCAGTTATTTTGGAATTTTGTGCACCAGGCAGGGTCTAAATAGATTTTTTTCCCAATACAGTTATCCCTATGACACAGTCCACTTTCCAGTGACAAGTTTGTCAATTCAAATAGCAAGATACACATTTTACCTACAAAAAAGTTCAAACCTTGCCATACAGATGTGTGGTAGACTTGCTTCTTTGTGCAGCTCTCTGGAGGTGAGGAGATAGGTCATTGGTCTTTCCAGTGATAGAGCTCAGGAAGCACTTTTTACTTGTCAAGGGCTCAGGAATCCCTATGTGATAGGTTCACCTTCTCAGCATCTGCCTGCAATAACCCAGCCCTAGGGAGATTCCAGACAATGATGAGCACCACAGTGGGTAGAAGGCCAGGGCAGTGCTCTATACCTGCCTGCAGACACTCATAAGTATGATAGATGGAAAGTCCATATGTTTGGTCAGATCAGAGAGTTTGACTGTAGGAGACACTACACTGAAAAATAGGTTGGATGTGTGTGATAACTGGATTTATGGTAGAGATGACTCATTCCAATAAGAACTGGTATAAATGCTTAACAGATTAGACAATATTAACATGAGCCCAAAGAGCCACACAATTTATGGGCAATGTCCACTAAGACCTCCAGTCATCCCTTCATTTTTTGAGCTACACTAGATCATTCTTTTGACTATATATACATCTTTAAAGGTGAGCTCGAGTTTGTGTTCCAATATTACTTCTATCACTGGCGGTCATTCTCCAGGCTTCCTGCTATGTCTGAGCACTCAGTGGAATGATATAAGCAGCAGTGAGTTACACAGACAGGGTATGGCTGGGTATCATCATTTTGGAGATGCTGGCTGTGTTACAGTAACCTCACAGTCAGGATTTGACAGAGAGGGTCAATGGGAAGGAATGTAAAGACCAGTTGGTTTAGTGTGTTCCTAGCATGTGCAAAGCCCTGGATTTGATCCTAATGACTGTATACTATGTGCCCATGGTGGCACACTTCTGTAAACCCAATTCTTCAGAGCTGGAGTGAGAAGAATCTTAAATTCAAACTTATCCTTTTATACATAGGGATTTTCAGTCTAATCTTCCATTATAGGTATTTCTGGTAGTTTAAAAAATGTTTAGGGAGTCAGTGTGACTCAGTTGTCCCTATAGAGCCTGTGGATGGAAGAGTATGTAGAAACTGGACTTTGATGAGTCAGAGCAGAGCAGTTATTGCACATTTGGTGCTAATATAGACTCTACCCTTCTAGCTTTATCTGGGTTATCCGTATAGTGGCTGAGGATATTTGTCATCTAGAAAGCCATGTGCATACATATTACCCAAATGCCAAACTGCTTTTCTTGCTTGGTCATGTTGAAGATGTCAAGGTGGGGCCAGTTGAAGGGAAGTTTCATTTTTGTCAAACTGCCATGCAATAACATGGTTTAGAATGAATTGGACTCCGAGTATTTCTAAGGAATATGCTCCAATCTATAATCTCTCAGTGTGATTCTCTGACAATCAAAATTAGTCCCTGAGAGGAATATGACAGGTTGAAGATGCAGAGGAAGGGTCACATATTTGTACTAAGCCAGTGCCCTCTACTCCAATTTTTAGTCAAAGATTGGAAGGTAAAGGGTATCTCTCTCAGGCTGCTTCTGTCAGGGGTTTGGCCACAGTGACAGGAATACAACTACTGTGGTACCTAAAGGTGAAAAGTAGGGAATGCACACAGTTCTTTACTTCTCAACTCATCTAAGGCAATACCATATGTTCTCCGTGAGCTATAAGTACCATGGGTAAATGAAGAATGAAGGTCAACAACAGCCATGCTCTCCATGCTGGACCAATGGATCACTCTGAATTCGGTCACTAGCGTCTAGCTGAATTCCTCTGGTATTTAACAAACATCATTGGAGCATTTCTGCTGTACGTGTGCCTTTCCTTATGATTTACCTTTTGTAGTTCTCTTTTAGACTAGAAAGTATCATGAGAAGTCCTTCTGAAACTTGCAGTGTTTGGAGAAAAGCATGGAAGAAAGAGGAGTTGTATGAACAACAGTTGTATTCATGTGATTCTCAGAAGGATGGGCTCCTATCTGGCACCAAACCCATATAACACATTCAGTCCTGCTGCTTTTTCTGTATTGCACCAGCCTCGTAAATGTAGACAGTACCTATAGTGTCTGTATACTGCTTAATGACAAAGTATGGTGATCTTCTTGAAGCAACACTCTGACTCTGATGACTAGCTGGAAACAGGAAATTAGATCTTATTTACAAACACACAGTCATGATAAGTTTTCTGTTTTTCTGCCATAAACTAATATAACTCTCCCTGTTGTGACTACATTCCCAGTCTTTTCAATATTTAGAAGATTTTATAAGAAGAAAACTATCACCTCTCAAGATGTGGAGGAACCTCCAGCTGCTCCAGCTGCTCCAGCAGTCACTAGTACTTCTAAAGAAATGCCACAAACACAAAGGGAAGGTAGTGTACATATTGATATATTGAGGCTTTGTTTCTATTCTTTTGTATTATTCAATTATCCTTTGTACTATCTGTAAAACTGAAAAGATTTATCAGAACTTTTAATATGTGAAAAATGTTAATGTATCTATCTCATCCGTAGAAATACAACCATAGATTTTTTTTTTTTTTTTTTTTGGTTTTTGGTTTTTTGGGTTTTTTTTTTTTTTTTTTGGTTTTTCGAGACAGGGTTTCTCTGTGTAGCTTTGCGCCTTTCCTGGAACCCACTCTGTAGCCCAGATTGGGCTCGAACTCACAGAGATCTGCCTGGCTCTGCCTCCTGAGTGCTGGGATTAAAGTCATGGGCCACCACTGCCTGGACAACCATAGAAATTAAAGATATATTTAAAAGTCACTTTGGCTCTTGCTGAATAACATGAACTAGAGGAAAGCTGGGGTACATGTGTAAGTTGATGTAGTTTCACCTGATGTGGGCAGGAATGGGTGAGCCTCCCTATCTGCTACTTATTCCCACATGTGGGTAACAGAAATGGATTAGATCTGAAGGGTCCAAAAAATATAGGTGAAGTTTGATTTATATAGCAGCCTTCTTGATCAGGTTCAATGGGGAAGGATCCCAGGAGTGGCAGTGTCACATCCTGTGCTTGGGAGTGCGAGAGAGCAGGAGAGAGATCTATAAGTACAAGAAAAATGGAGGGTTCCTGTGCTTTTCCTCTTTCAGAAGCGTAAGGATACAGAACAGCTTTCCATGGAAATGCTGCCTAAATTAAATTTCTATTCTCTTTCACAAAATACTTTGAGAAAAACAAACTAGAGCTGAAAGGTTTATTTTGCAATTAGCTTGAGAATTCAGTTCATGATTGCAGAACATTTATATAGAGAAAAGCCCGAAGTAACCAGAACCAGAAAGCAGTAAAAAATCAATGGTATTGCACAACTCACTTTCTTCTATTTTTACTATCCAAGATCCCAGTCAAAGAAATGATGTCTTACCACAGTTGGTGGATCATCCCACCTCAGCTTTCCTAGTTACTATAATGTCCCACAGGTGTGCTCTGAGGTTCTGGATCTCATCAAATTGATAATTGAGATGAATCATCACAGTAGCCTTGAAGTATTTTTTGATTATGGTTGTGTGCTAACCTATGGTAGAGCCCATCTCTCTGCTTAGGACAATTCTTTCATGTGTGCTCATACATATAAACTTGGATATGAAAGTCTCATAGTGTTGACTCAATGCTGCAGGAGAAATCAGATTCTCTTCCTTTAGTCCTTTAGAGCTTGTATTACCATCTTCATGGTCTGCTCTTCAATGTTCAGACCTGTTTTAAAGGACACCCAGAGAATGGCATGGCTAAACTGGCAGAAAGGCTTTTTAGTCTGGCCTCCATCCCTGGAAGTAAGTGTCAAACATGTGAGTTTCGCTCATTTGAATTCTCTTCTCCTCTCCCTGGACTGGTTGATGTGCAAGATGACTGAGGTAATGGAGATCTGAGAGCTGGCATCTGTCTTGCAACAACTGACCTAGTGGATGAGGAAGAAGCTTGACCTTGGCCTAGCTTTGACCCCTTTTAATGCATTCTGGATTCAATCTACAAGGTCAGAGGGCTTGGGAGTTCCCATAAACTCCTACCTGTATACTAGGGCTTAGAAACATGATCTCAGCCCTTCTGTGACCGATCTGGACTTGTCTGTATCTGTCCTCTGTGCTTTAGTATACTTGTATATTTTATCTTGGGGTAAGAAGCCCATTTCCTCCAAGTGTCTTCAGTAGGTGCAAGGCCTTAGCTCATCACAAGAATGTCTGCTCCTGCATTCTCACTGTCCTGCTAGCTTTGGGCCACTTTTTACAGGCCATGTATTATAAGTTGAATGTACTTACTGTAAACTCTAGATTACCAAAAAAAATGTATTAAGTGTGTAAATAATCTCCACGATACTCATTTTATTGTGATTTCATTTTCTGGAATGTTTGCCCCAGAATATGCTTATCACCACAGGAAACCACCAGAAAAACATGGTCTGCCAATGCTTTTAGCAGATGACTTAGGAAAGGGCTTTTCTGCTCCAGGGTAAAAATTACATAGCTCTATTAGTCCACTTTAAAAATCATATCTACTCCAGAGAAAAGTTGTGCTGCTCCAACACAACAGCATTAAAGGTTTCCCTTTCCCCAGTATGTAACCATCCCTTTGTAGTTCATGCACTGAACTAGGGAATGGAGCATGGTGCCACTAGAAGTTAAAATGCTGCATGGTTCATTGAATTAGCTCCTGGATTGCTATGAGCCGTGCTTCATTTCTGGCATTCTGAGGTGCCCAGATGTGCTGCAGAGGGGAGACATTATCATGGTCTTTATTTTCTCATGTTCACTGATGTCACTCCATAAACCATATTCTTTTGGGTATCCTGGGGAGTGTGTACTAGATGGCACTTTGCATAAATTAAAACTCACATTGTTTCCTGGTTTTAGAAGACTGTCTGGTTTTCAAGTGATTGATAGGAGTAATGGGAAGCTTGTACCATTGGAAAACTATCTTATTGTCTTCTGTTGCCATCAGCACACTGCAAGTGTTCCATTTCTTCCCTGCTTCTCATTGATTGAGTGCTTTCAATGAGGATGCTCCAGCAGCCACTTGGTCTAGCCTTCAGAGCATAGCCATACAAACAATTCTGTTGTGTAAGCTAAGCTGTGTTCTCCCAGGAAGACATGGACCAAAGCACCAGTGATTAACAGTCACTCTGTCTTCCTAGGTTCTACAAATGTCCCTGATATTAAACAGATTTTTTGTCGAGAGGAAGAGTTCGACCATCATGATGAGGTAAAGTGACCTTTCTGTGACTGACATAGAAATGCTGCTGTCTGAATTTCCTATTTCATTGAGTTTTGCTATTAAAATATGATAGTGTGTGTTATATATACTATGCTGTGTTTTCTTTAGTAGTAGAACTGTCCCTTGCCAATGGACTTCTTAAGAGAAAGAGCATTTGTGAATGGCACAGACAGGGTACAGAACAGATGCTCTACCTGTACCTCTGGAAAACAATTCTTCTTCCTTGGATTAATTATTTTGTGATTGGGGACTGAAGGAGGGTTAGAGATACATCATTCAAGAAAAAAATCATAGGTTTGTCACAGATATATCTTATCTTTGTTTTACCAGCTATTAATGTTGGCAGTGATTGCCATGCGTTTTCAATACTGACAAAGAAAAATAAAGGCATGTACCTACATGTCCCATGATACTACCCTCAAAATGTCTTTGTTTCTGTAATTTCAGGGAGCTTGGGAAGAATACCAAAGTTGTAAGTATTGTTTAAGTCCTTGATGAGGAAAAATGTAAATGCTAAGATAGGTAGGGTGTCCCTTACTGTCTGCTCTTTGAAAAGCCACCCAACTTGCTCTTTCTGGAAGGAGCAAAACAGTCAACATGATTTTTTAAAGGTATTCTAGATACCCTTTTACAGTCAAGTTTCTGCATAGATTTCCATGAGGCTGTGTGCATAAAGAATGTTAGAGTTTCATGTGCTTCAATGTCTTGTGATTCTGAGTGTATGTGATTGTGTGCGGGGTGATGGTTTATAGATAGTTCACGCTCCCACACACACTTTAAATGAACTTTATACTTTATTAGCTCTGCTTGTTTCATGACATTTGTGCCTGGGAATTGTTGTAACCCTTGCTTCAGAACAAAAATGAAGATTCCCTGACTCAAAGTCAAAAGCAGAAAGTTAAAACATAAATCTATCTGGGTAATCCATTGCTCTTGCTTCCATGGTTGAGCCTTAAATTCATTTAAGAAAAAATGAGAGCTTTATCAGCAGGGCTGAGAGTTTACCACATGGTTCAGAGATGCTGACCATTCATGGCAAATTGCCTCCATGTCCTGTTAGCTGCATATTAAACTAGGCCACATCCACAGATGCTTGAAGTCACTCGTGAAAGTCCAAAGACTCCCTGCTGTGTCTGGTCATTTCCCAGAGACCTTTGGAGTTAAAAACAATTATGAAGGACAAGGTGGCTTACTTCTGTAGATTCTGGACTCATATCTTAGAAGCTGACCCAAAACATAAAAAAATGATGAAAATATTATAGTACACTTTCTAATAGCACTGTGAACAATAAGATTTTCCAACCTAGCTTATCGATAACCAAAGAAAGATTCAATTGAGCAGCCTGTGCAGTTCTGAGAAACATCTGTTGGTGACAGATAACAAGTGTTAACAATTATACATACTGTTCTTTGAAACTTTTTATTTTTTGAAATTATGTCATTTTCCTCTTTCCTCCCTCTGACCATCCCCATGTCCGGTCCCCTTTCTTCCTCAAATTCATGCCCTCTTGCCTCCTTTCCTCCATCTGTAGAATTTAGGTGTGTGTGTGGGTGGGTGTATTCCTATATATATATATATGTATATACAATCCACCCTTTACATATAATTTTTTTTTCGTTTTTTTGGGACAGGGTTTCTCTGTATAGCTTTGGTGCCTTTCCTGGAACCCAGTCTGTAGCCCAGGCTGGCCTGGAACTCACAGAGATCTGCCCACCTCTTCCTCTCGAGTACTGGGATTAAAGGCATGCTCCACCATTGACCAGCTTCTTTGCATATAATGTTATCTGTACTATGAGATTTCAGAGCTGACCATCTCTTCTTGAAAATCCAATTAGGCTGTTCCCTGGGGAAGAGGATTTTCTCCCACTCTCCACAGTTTTTGGTTGCAGGACTAGTGTTCTAGATGGATGGTTCAGGCCGGGCACCCCACAGTCACTTGTTCTCTGCATTTTTATTGGTTGTGGTTTTCTGTTATGATCTCATTCTTTTACAAAGAGAAATTGTTTTGTTGAATGGTAAAAACTACACTGACCTGTGAGTGTAAGGATAAATATTTAGAATACAGTTAGGAATTATGCTGATATATATATGAAATTATTTTGAGACAGAGAAACATTTATCCCAGGCTAGCCTCTATCTCACTATAAAGTTGAAGCTGACCTTGAACCCTGATCCTCCTTCACCTGCCACTTGAATGCTGTGATTACAAGTATATACCACAAAGTGTGAATCAGCTGGATTTATTTTATATTGTTTAAAGTGGCTTTAATTGAGGAACCAGGATCCTAGGTCTTACTTTGTTTTTTTTTTTCTTTTCTGGAACATCCTTCTACACTTGAGGATGGCCCAGCAGCAGCCCAAGATATCTCCATACACATGTGTGCACATTGAGAATATTTCCTGAGTGTTTTATAATCATTAGTTGCCAACGTGCTCACAGTTACTCTGTTTTCTCCTAGATTTCCCAGGTGGTATACAAGTTCCAGAATCCACGCATACGGTAAGAGCACCTTTGTGTGTCTACTACAAAAATACTTGGGTCCAATGTGTGTTACTCTTTGAAAGATAGTTTCCTTTGTGGAGTTCAGGTGGTTTTCCTGCCACTGGATCTCCAGCTTTCTGGTGTCGTTGACATCACCACATCTATTAAAATTGACTCATAGAAGCAGTTCCCTCAGAAATTACTTTCCCTGTTCTATTAAGGATTTGCTTGCAGTGTTAATGGACTTGGGAAGTACAGTGCAGGAAAGGCTCTTTCCATCTCTACTGGTGTCATATGCAGCACCAGTAGAGCTATATTCCTATTTTCCCTAAGTCATCCAGAGAAAACCAGACCATTGTGAAGTATACAGTATAGACTGATCTTAACAGTGCTTTCTGTTTCATAATCGCAGGTGGCTTCCAATATTCTAGGAAGTTGTAAGTATCTGAAGTCCCTCTCTTGTTCAGGAAATCTCTTAGCGTTTCCTTCCTAAAAAGCCTGAATCAGTATTCTTGTAGGGAAGGAAGGTTGAAAGTAAAATAAGAGGAAATGATTCTGCCATAGATGCTCCATGGAAAATCCCAAGAAGAACTGGGGTTCATTTTGTGTGTGCTCTCGTGGATTCACCTGGTACACTTTGTCCTGATGTTCTTGCAGATATAGCCCAGGTGGGAGACACAGATGTTGAACAACAGCAGAACATCGACAGTAAAGAGAGCTTTCCTGGTAAGTAACAGCATGCCTTACTGGAATCTACAGGAGAGGATCCAGGACACAGCCAGGTTGTACCTTCTGCTTGGCAGGCTGAAGCGGTGGGGAATGTATCAGTGAGGTGTAGATTTGCATGGAGATCTGTGTACTACTTCTTCCAGGCATAATTGTAAAGAGGGGTAGAAACAATGACACCAAACCCCACTGTCAGTTAAAGATGATTTAGGGGAGTTGGAGAGATGACTCTTTGATTAAGAGCACTTTCTGCTCTACCAGAGGACCAGATTTGAGTCCCAGCACCTATATAGCTGCTTATAACTATCTGTATCTCAGTTCCAGGGTATCTGATGCCCTCTTCTGGTCTCAGCTGGCCTGCATGCAAGTGATATACAGGCATTCAAATGCAGGCAATACAGATGAAATAAACTTAAAAATAAAAATACGATCTTTACCAGAACATCCATCCTTCCTGCCTCTGTCACTTCCAAAGCTCCTAGCCTTCAGTTGTAATTAATAGCTCTCCTTGGAAATTGTGTGTATTCTGATGTAGTCTGGGGGAAAAAAGTACACGTGGTGTTCACTTTTGATTTGTGAGTTGTGACAGAAGGAACTGTCAATGGATCACAACTCTCTGTAGTCAATGACATGAGCCTGAGTACAAAGGTCTTGTAGTGTGGGCCCAATAATTCAGAAGAAGCTAATGTAGCTAGAGTTTTCCTGCCGGGCCCACAGTCAGGACAAATCTCTGCCACCCGCCAGTCCCACAGCCGCTCAGACCCAACCAAGTAAACACAGAGACTTATATTGTTTACAAACTGTATGGCCGTGGCAGGCTTCTTGCTAACTGTTCTTATATCTTAAATTAATCCATTTCTATAAATCTATACCTTGCCACGTGGCTTGTGGCTTACCGGCATCTTCACATGCTGTTTGTCATGGTGGCAGCAGGCAGTGTCTCCTCAGCCTTCCACTTCCCAGAATTCTCTCCTCCTTGTCCCGCCTATACTTCTTCCTGCCTGACCACTGGCCAATCAGTGTTTTATTTATTGACCAATAAGCAACATGTTTGACATACAGACCATCCCACAGCACTTCCCCTTTTCTTTTTTTTCAAAAAGGAAGATTTTAACATTAACGTAGTAAAATTACATATAATTTGGGAATTTGGACGTAGCTTCTCTTACTACTTCCTGCTGGAGGGGGGCGCTGTATCTTATGGGGACACAAAGAAAATTTTAGGATTATGGAGTAGTCCATGAGGCTGTATTGTCTGAGCCAGTTGCCTTCAAACCATTCTGGATGTTGGATCATCTGGGCCATGGTGTCACTGGAGACCTTTCAGGGGGTCTTGGCTGGTCAAACCTGATGTATCTTAATCTGGAACAAATCCATAGCCTCTGGCTTTCTGTGGAAACAAAAGCAGAGCTTCCTTTCCAAAGCAACATATCCTTACATCCAAATTTTGAAGTCAAGGTACCTTTAAAATATACATTTTGGCATAACTCAACAGCTTTTGCAATCAAATGTTTTTCTTCAGTTACGAATATCAAAGAGAACATAATCCAGATTCTCTGTGTGGTAGCCATCTTTATGTGGCTTATTTTTTATATTACCTTGAGCCTATTGCTTTAAACTGCAGTGTTCTAAAACTGAAATGGCACTATGGCTGCTAGCTCCGCCCGCCTCAGCTTCCCAACATGGCGGTGATACTTTTACCACCAGCTCTGGGAGCCTTCGTGGGTCTATGCTTCTATCAAAGCAGCGTGTAGCCCAGAAGCCTCTTTTTTTGTTTTGTACTAGCAAAGGCTAAATCCACCACACAGTTTAATGTGCCACTGGCAGACGCCTCATTCCTGCCATACTGCAGGTCGAGCGCGCACGCCAGGAACCCGCCATAGTAGTGACTCAAACACGCAGGCTGCCACTAACTTGAAAGAGACAACTAGGAACTGTTTTTAGGTCCGTTTTAGTATCTTTTTTTTTTTTGAGGTTTTAGGTGGAAACTCTTGCCAACATGTTCTCTCCTCCTTGTCCCGCCTATACTTCTTCCTGCCTGACCACTGGCCAATCAGTGTTTTATTTATTGACCAATAAGCAACATGTTTGACATACAGACCATCCCACAGCAAGCTAATCCTCTTCTGGCTGGTCCTGCAGGACTTGTAACAGTACCTCAATATTTCTGTTCACTTTTTTTTCTAAAATCTTAAAGTACCAGCTTCTATTTATTTTTTGTTTGTTTGTTTGTTTATTATGTATACAGTGTTCTACCTACATGTATACCTGCATGCCAGAAGAGGGCACCAGATCTCCTTATAGATGGTTGTGAGCCACCATGTGGTTGCTGGGAATTGAACTCAGGATCTCTGGAAGCCAGTGCTCTTGACCTCTGATCCATCTCTCCAGCCCCCATTCAGTCTTTATATAAAGGGCACTCTATGGGTAGGTGGCAGAGTGAGTAGTCTGGCCTCATTGAAGCACCTTCCATAACCTAAGATGTCAAGGAACCAGTGGAAAGCTGAGGCTGATCTGGTGTGAACTGATATGGTTGTATCTTCTGTAGGCAGAATGAGCCACTCTGTTTGCTTTTTTCCAGATGCTTTTGAAGTACAGCTCTGGGAGTTGAGAAAGGTATCAAGTACTGTAGCTCCAGGTAGGTAACAACATTGCATTCTGTGTCTACTCTTTCATGTGGACAAGGTGGCAGTGGGGACAGGGAAAAAAGGAAGGCTGTATGTGAGCTCATTTTCACCCTGTGCTCCTCACACTAGACTGACATTTAGGGTGAATGATTCAAAGGACACATTGACACCTATCTTGGAGCTTCTGACCTAGTACTTGAGCATGGATCTGGGACTCTCTGGTCCAGATAAGACCTCCTTTTCAGATATCCCTAGTTCATAATTGGTGCACAAGATCCCAGGATTTAAAGTGTATGGCCACTTGTATTTTATCTTTTGAGTCCTCTCTGGCTTATCCTCTGTATGTCTGAATGTCAATTTCCTGCCCTGTCTCATCAGATCACCTTGCCATGTCCGCCTGTGTATTCTGTCCTCTGAGCTGTCTGGAACTTTTATGTGCTTCATACTTAGTATAGTTCTCACCTGTCTCCACTGGTCTAGAGTTTGAATCAAAGGAGAGCATATTCCCCAAATGTCTTTTATGAAACCCCTGCAGTAGGGTGAGGGTTTCTCTTCACTGCAAAGTATGTCTGCCTGCCCTGTATTCTACTTCCGGTGCATTGATTCTGCCTTGTGTAAACTCAGGGACTCCTCTTTCTAATCAATGTGTCCACAGCCATGAAGGAGCCCACTTCACTGCCCACACCATTTGACCACTCTTCTGTCCTTTACCCAGGGCCTCTCCACCCTCCTCCCTATTTCCTGAGTGGAATGGGAACTCTGCACTTTATGCCTAGTAATCCATGAAAGTGTGTCCCTGCTGCCTTGTTCTTGATTGTGCATACTGGGTTGCATTGCCCATCTGATGGGACCTAACCATCCAACATGGGTCCCAGGATTCATTCCTGTTTTGTGCCTAAGTGTACCCGGTTTTCTTCCCCTTCCCTTGAAATGTGTCCTCACCTGAGTCCTTTATAAAGTTTATGGGACAGCCAAAAATCCCAATGGGAAGTGTATACAATGAGACATTTCTTAGGGACATGCCCAGCAAGACACAGTTGGGTCTTAACAGGTTATCTGGTCACACCTTTCCTTATGGAAAAGAGGTGAAGGGTTGTTCTTGCCTAGCTGAGGAAAGCAGGGAGCAGAACAGAATGGGAACAGGGATGCTAAGCACAACACAGTTAGCAAGCAAAGCTTTGTTTCTGATGTGAAAGGAGACCCATGGGGAACATCCAAAAATTACAAACAACAAAACAACAGCCAATAGAAAATTCTCCCAAACAATGTTGATAGCATGGAAGGTGGCATGTGTGGGAGCAGTCTCTCACCTAGGATGGTCAACTCGGTCCCTGCAAGAAATACCCAACAATGTCCCAGAGCTTTGTGCCATGACTCCTTCCCTGTTTTGAACCTATTCCTACTTTATTCCTAGTGCTGAATGTGCTGTATCTAGCCCCAACTAAATCTTCAGATGAAGATATTGTACCCATAAAGAAGAAGAAGAAAAGGAGGAAGCGCTACTACTGATAAAAAGTCTCCAATATTGCCCAGTAAGTACTGCATACCCAGAGGTGTCATGAAGTTAAAATCACTGGGGTCAGGAGGAACAGAGAAATGGATATACAGACAGACAGTTGAGCCTCCAGTTCACTTGGTAGCAGAGCTTCACTAAGATGAAAAATTGCTATATCAAAGCTTTGTACAGTTGTCAGGGGATGTTGGGTGTAGGGAGCTTGCTATAGAAGAGCCCATGTCAGGCTACTCCATTTCCTTAATGAGTCCAGAATCTTTGTGGATGCTGGACTCCTACCCTCCACTTAGTCTGTCTGTGACCTTCAGTGCAGGAACCTGGGGGCAGCACTGATGCAGAGGGCATGGAGGAGTTCTGCTTACTGGCTTGCTTCTCATGGCTTGTGCAGCTTACATTCTTAAAGAACCCAGGATCACCAGCCTAGGGATGGCACCACCCACAACGGGCTGGGCTCTCTTCTATCAATCGCTACTATGAGCTGGCTGTTTGGAACTTGGGGCTTATGCAGGGACACTTAGCTCAGCCTAGGAGGAGGGGACTGGACCTGCCTGAACTGAATCTACCAGGTTGAACTCAATCCCCAGGGGAGTCTTTGCCCTGGAGGAGATAGGAATGGGGGGTGGGCTGGGGGAAAGGTGTGGGGGTGCAGGAGGGGGGAGGACAAGGGAATCCATGGCTGATATGTAAAATTAAATTAAAGTATAAAATAAAATTTAAAAAAAAGAAAAAGAAAATGTCCTACAAGCTTGCCAACAGCCTGTAGCCTAGTGTAGACAAATTCTCAACTGAGACTCCCTCCTCCCAGATGACTTTAGCTTGGGTCAGCTTGACATCAAACTAGGTAGGACTAGGGGCGTGAGGATGGAAGGTAAATGCACAGGTCAGGTCATGCAGTACACTAAGAACCACATTTTGGGGTATGAGGTTACTTGTGTCAAAGAATATATGAATGGCATCAAGAGGAAATGGTGGAGAGTGGGGCTGAGAGATGAGAGTGGAGAAACCTGACCAAGCCTGAATCAGTAACACTTTTTACAGAGTTAAGGAAACTTGCTGGAGAGAGCAAAGTAATTTTCCAAGAGCTCTTTCCACTTTGAGATAGCAAGGTCCCAAAGGCTTGTGGTACCATCAAGGTCAAAAACCACAACTCTGCCTTGCCAGAGGCTTCTTCAGGTATAAGTTACTGGAGGCATTGAGAGTAGAACAGAGATACACAGAAGATGAGGCCACAATTTGGAAAAGTGCATCCCAGTCCAAGGGACCTTGCATATAGCACAGTCCCTGGGAAATAGATGTTCTCAGACTATGATGGGTTGGCAGCCTAGGAAGGGCTGTTCAGACACTGCAGAGTCTCATCTCTATTGAAATAACCCTTTATTTGTCCTCTGTTTATATGTGGTAATATATAGTGTACCCCAATAAAGCTTACCTGGGGGTCAGAAGACAGAGCTAGCCACTAAATTAGACATAGTGGTCAGGCAGTGGTGGCACACACCTTTAATCCTATCACTCGGGAAGCAGAGATCTATCTTGATCTCTATGAATTCAAGGCCACACTGGGCTGCATGAGAGAAACAGAAACCAGGCAGTGGTGACACATTCCTTTAATCCCAGAAAGTAATATGGCAGGACACAGAAAGGTATATAAGGCTTGAGGAAACATAAACTCGCTCTCTTGAGGCTGAGGACTTCATAGAGGTAAGCTAGTGGCTGGCTGTTCTGCTTCTTTGATCTTTCAACTTTTACCCCAATATCTGGCTCTGGGTTTTTTTTTTTTATTATAAAGCCTTTTAAGATTTGTGTTACATTTATAGGCCCAAGGTACTTGGTATGAATGCTGGCTTTCAGTAGCTGGAGGCAGATAAGTGTTAGCCAATGGCCAGAATGCACCCCCCCCCCCCGCCAGAACCTAGTTGGAGAGCTTCTTCCAGGACATGGATCCAAGGACAGTGACTTTGTCACCTGTTAAGACCTGGTAAGATCCAGGACCCTGTTTTATTCCCGAATCTCTTTTACAATCCTAGTCCCACCAAGGCAGTGCTTGCCAGGGCATTCTCTCTGTCATCCCAAACTTACTGGCAGAAAAGCCTATATGTGTTGGCTTAGTTTGTCAACTTGACACAAGCTAGAGCTATGTGAGAGATAGAAACCTCAATTGAGAGAATGCTTCCATAAGGTCAAGCTCTAGGGCATTTTCTTAATTAGTGGTTGATTGAGGAGAGCCCAGCCCATTGTGGGTGGTGCCATCCATTGGCAGTTGGTCCTGGGTTCTGTAAGAAAGAAGGATGAGCAAGCCATGAGAAGCAGGCCAATAAGAAGCACCCCTCCATGGCCTCTGCATTAGCTCCTGACTCCAAGTTCCTGCTCTGTGTGAGTTCCTGCCCTCACTGCTTTTGATGATGAACTGTAGGAACTGGTGCAAAATAAACCTTCCTCTCCAAGTTGTTTTTGGTCATGTTGTTTCATTACTGCAATAGAAACCCTAACTATAAGACTAGTAATTTGTTTATAGCAACATGTACACAACTAAAAAGGCTTTATGTGTTCCCTCTTCCCAAAATATTTGTGCTTTAACTAGAGAATATCACATCAGAGAAATACCTTGCAAATAGTATTTGTTTTGTTTTGGTTTGTGTGTGTGTGTGTATGTGTGTGTGTGTATGTGTATGTGTATTGGGTCGTTTTTTGTTGTTTGTTTGTTTTATACATGATCTCACTATGTAGCTCAGGCTGACCTGCAACTCAGCAAAAACTGGCCAAAAACTCTCAATCCTTCTAAGTCAGCTTCTCCAGTGTGGAGATTACAAGCATGTCCTTCCTGAGTTTAGGCTCCCAAAGCTAAGAATTCCAGCTTTGGAGAATGGTCACAACCCTTAAGATCAAACCAGGTTGAATGTAATTTAAACTCTGTCACAGTTGTGGGTTCCAATAAGCAGATTTAAGCTATGTGGTCTAGACCAACATGGACTACCTTTTATTTGCTTACTTGTCATTTGGCCTGCTATTTCCTTCTGGTAATGCCTCTTGATGGTTTATGGCCTTTCCCCATCAATACTCTTCCTGTAGGCAGGCTAGACTGGGTACAGCAAAGTATAAAAAGTTGATAAAATATAATTTCCTCATAGGCATGTGGCCCATGCCTATAATCCCTGCAATCTGGGGGGTGAGGCAGGAGAATTTCAAGGCCAATTTGGACTGCTTGACAAATTCTTCCTGAATAAGCTTAAAAAAGATGTGTGCAACTTTCAAAATATCCAAGAGAGCTTTTGTGTATATAAAATTAATACATCAAAGATCTTGTCTGATATATTTTTTTACTCTTAACAACTTAACCAGTGATATGCCATGAACACACTGAATATCACCAGTGCTGGGATAGTCATAAACAATTCGACAGTTAAATATTAGGACAAATTTTCTAAATTGAAAATGGCAAATGTCCAACAAGATGTAAATTGTTGATGTTATGTGTTCTATGAGATATAAATTAGTTTAGGCATTCCTGGACAAAACTCTGCTAACTAAAGATTAATTCAGTGAGTCTGGGACTATTAATTCAAACTAATCACTCTGATTTAGACTATGATTATAAAACAGAAAGGCTGTGCCTTCTAGTTTTTGGCCACATTCCCATTTCAGGTGAGTTTTCTGTGATTGTGAATCATTACCAAAGGGCATGTCTTGGTGTAAGAAAGAGTTCAGTGGGTTGGGCTTGGTTATTTCCATAGGTTCAGCAAGGATGTCAATTAAACATACTTGCCTCCTTGATTTTGATCTGCAAAATGAAGATTTAGCCAATAGTTCCCATCTCGTTTTTACATGCAATTGTAAGCCACCTCAGGAGAGCAACTGACAAGAAATTTAAAACTACAACTGGCTGTATTAGTTACTTTTTAAGGTGGCTTTTTTTCTCTGGTTCAGAGGACATATAATCAATCCATCATGGTCATGGGAGGATGCATCATCAGGTCACATTGCATGTGTAACTGGGAAGCACTGATCGAAGAATGCTTGTGCTCATTTGATTTCAGTTTTACCCCTTTTTGCTCAGTCTTCTACACCAGCCCCTGGGGTGGTGCTGCCTTCACTGACAGAAGGTCTTCAGTTCAATTGCACAGACATGTCTCATAGTATGTCTCCTCATAGATTCTAAAACCCTCAACTAGAGAAGGAATGTTACTCATCTCACCAGCACTTACAGTTTTCCTTGTTTTGAAAGAGGTACATGGAATGAGGGAGTGGACATGGAAATTTCCAATATTGAAACCAGGGAAGAACTTTAACTGTGAAATTATGTCACACTACTTCCATCCTGAGACTACACAATGAATACCAAATACTTTCTCCCATACATATGACCTGTAGATATGAATGGGTTTTTCTCTTCCTTGAGTTCTCAAATTTCATTCCAAGATGTTAACACCTTTGTTCATGTGGATTAAAGCCAGACTGTATATCCTTGGATTCAAGGTTGTCTCTGAAAGCTTGTCACAGTCAATTAAATGAGAATCATTATCTAAGATTTTCCAATAGGTACTAAATCAGTTGTATCCAGATAAAATAGGAAGACAGACTCTCATGAATGTAAACCTGGTGGGTATGACCATTTCAACATTTTTAGGTTTTTCATTAGGGAGGTGTCCTAACATTTTTTTAAATAAAAATTTAAGGTATGATTTGGATGGTAAGTAGAGGAAGTGATTGTGGTGAGGCTGAATCCTTCTTCTTACCTAGGCAGCTAACACGGAGTAGTTACTTCCTCTAAGTCCTAGATATGGACCTACTAATGTGTGCTTCTAATATTAATTAAGACAAGTTTTAGTTCTGCATGTGTGGAGATAGTGGAGTCCACAATGCCATTTGGAAGGCATTTTCTAGCCTTGCTCACGGCAATTCCACAAACCAGAAAGCAGAAGACAGAGTTATTTAAGGAGAAGAGGTATATTTCAGGTTATTTCCAGCATCTGCTCCTCAGGAGGTGTCCTCAGAAGGAAGTGTGTCTCTTTGCGCTGAACCTTCTCTCAGTTGAGTGAATGAAGAGGGACTTCTGGCAAGGAGGTGGATTACATG
Organism: Peromyscus nudipes; assembly: GCA_902168325.1. Taxonomy (NCBI): domain Eukaryota; kingdom Metazoa; phylum Chordata; class Mammalia; order Rodentia; family Cricetidae; genus Peromyscus; species Peromyscus nudipes. The sequence continues at coordinate 1,636 of CABHPH010122770.1, read as the reverse complement.
GCTAAGAACTCAACAGCACAGTCCATCTTCTTGATTCTCAAAGAACACTGCCAATCTGGGGCTCTGACATCCACATGTCAGTTGAGGAAACTGAGTTATGGAAAATGAAATGCCTTATGCCCAAGTTTAAAGGCTGGTGGTGAAGACACATGACTATAATAATCACAAGCACACAAGCACACAGACACACAGAAACACATGGTGTGAGAAAATAAGCATTGGGGTCCACATGACAAATAAAAATGATGACCCATTACACCTTCTCGTGGGGTGATCTGCTGTACAGTTGGAAGATGGATAACATCGGCTTTCCCTGCCCTGATCTTTACTTCCTCGCTTCCTTCCTAGGGATGCCAGAATCAAGGAGAAGGAACCAGATCTCCAAGCTCTGTCACACCCCAGGACACATCCTGCTACCTGGCTGTTTATGGACAACAGTCAGTGGGACCAGCCTCTGAGCAGCTTCAGAAGCTGCCTGTATAGATCAATACAGCTCTCCTTAATCAGTCTCAGGTTCCTAAATGCCTTGCCTGTTGGAGTAGATTACCAATTCCTTTTTTTATTAAGAAAAATTTTCCATTCATTTTATACACCAATCAAAGATCCACCTCTTCCCTCCTTCTTCCTCCCCAGCCTCCCCCTCATAACCAACCTCCCCACAAGAAGGCAAGGCCTCCCATGAGGAAACACATCCAGTAGAAGCAAGTCCAAGCCCCTCCCCCCTGCCTAAGTCTGCTAGAGGTGTCCCATAATAGATAGTGAGCTCCCAAAAGCCTGCTCATGCACCAGGGATGGGTTCTGATCCTACTGCCAGGGGGCCCCCCAAACAGATCAGGCTGCATAACTGTCTTGCTATGAAGAGGGCCTAGCCCAGTCCCATGCAGGCTCCACAGCCATTGATCCAACTTTCACGAGTTCCCACTAGTTTGGTTTGGTCGTCTCTACAGGTTCCCCCATCATGATCTAGAGGCACTTGCTCATAAAATCCTTCTTCTCTCTCTTTGACTGGACTCCTGGAGCTCTGCCTGGTGTTTGGTTGTGCATCTCTGCATCTGCTTCCATCAGTCACTGGAGAAAAGCTCTGTGATGACAGTTGGGGTATTCACTGATCTGGTCACTGGGGTAAGCCAGTTCAGTTCAGGCACCCTCTCCACTATTTCTAATAGTCCAAGCTGGGGTCATTCTTGGGGATCCCTGGGAACTTCCCTAGCACCCGATTTCTCTCTATCCCCCATGATGTCTCCCTCTATCATGGTATCTCTTTCATTGCTTTCCCACTCCATCCCTGTTCCAGCTCGACCATCCCATTCCCTTATGTTCTCATCCCCTATCCCCTACCCTCCATTACCCACCCCTCATCCCCAGTTTACTCATGGAGTTCTCATCTATTTCCTTTTCCCAGGGCAATCCATGTGTCCCTCTATGGTCTTCTTTGTTAGCTAGCTTCTCTGGAGCTGTGGGTTGGAGTGTGGTTATTCTTTGTTTTACATCTAGAATCCACTTATGAGTGAATATATACTATGTCTGTCCTTCTTAGTCTGGGTTACCTCACTCAGGATGATATTTTCTAGTTCCATCCATTTGCCTGTAAATTTCATGATGTCGTAGTTTTTTCTGCTGAGTAGTACTCCATTGT